>JAKRBP010002089.1:139406-151860 GCA_022398575.1 Heliothis subflexa | reverse complement strand
CTCTAAATGACTAGCTTTTCACCCGCTGTTACTCCCACGTTTTTGCGTGTAACCTAAATCATTCCGGGGTAAAACGTATCTTACTATTAGTAAATAATAAAAAAATATATAGTTGCACGAAATAAATAAATTCTGGTAAAACCCATTTCACACGAACATGACAAAGCAATAAATAGGTACCTATAACATTTTTTTAAATGATATGAGTGTTGGTTATAAATGTGCAAAACGGTACACTTTCTATGTTTCTGTTTTATTAATAAATACTGACTAAATACATAATTATATAGGATGTTCAAGATCGGTATGCATTTTGCATTTACACACTTTTTAAACGAATTTACATTTGGAAAGTGGTTTTAAAAATAAACATTTAAATAATTTATAAAATTAAAATCCATCTGATAAGGTAAGACATCACTATATTCACGAGTGTCGGCAGATAAAGTGCACTTGAAAAACAAAGTTTCGTTGTGCAATATTGATAAATTGTATTATTTTTTAAAGAGATTGAAGACAGATTAAAAGCTTCTCTTAAGTACATTTAGAAAACTTGTAACGATGTTGACGAGACGAGATTTGTGCCAGCAAAACTAATTTCTGAACTAAATTGCATTTCAAAGAAAATTTTTAGGCAGGTGAGTAGATGCTCTCCGCTCTATAATTTGAGGCGCGCTTAAGTGACGGGTGCTCTGATTTAGTCTGAAGTTTAGATAAACGAGCGCAACATTATTATTTTATTTGTTTTAAAAATGTAGAACAAAGTTTTTTGTCGGGGTTATACTTTGGGTTAATGGGTTTATTAGACGAGTGTCGTCACGGTGTGATGTCATGCCGAGCACAAAGCGCCGCGTTTGACACATTTCCGCGTGGCACCATGTCGCCCACAGCGGAGGCGTTGTTGCCTTATACAAGAATCAGAGTAAAAACTGTTGATGCGAAAAAAACATGATGAAATCTGCATATTTTTTTTTCTTTTGTGTTAAGAGTTGTTAGGGTTTCACTATTTTCGGTTACAATTCTGCAAAAGACCTGAGTCTGCTAAAGATAGAAAGTACTCAGAAGTACCAAATAGATAAAGTACCAAATGCTAAAAGCTACCTAAAATGGGGTGCAAACACTGATTCCGGTGAAAAGCTGCATAAGACTAAACAACATTTTTAAAATCTTATTCTTCATGTAAAACTGTAAAATGCAAATACAAATAAGCTGTTATGTATGATTAAATATTGCAATAAGTGGGCATCATCAGTATCTTGCACGCAGCTCCCACGCGGTGCGGGTAGTGACGACGCGCCTCTTCCAGCCGGCATTGACTTTACACATGATAAAAATAAACGTGATTTGGCTAATCCTGGATACAATCTAACATGTTTATGTACGTTACGTATGCTCACTCAGTAATTATATGTTTTAAGAATCGGAACTCTGAAGATTATTACCTTAGGTATTATTATTAGTAGAAGGTTTAATTTTTTAAATTAATCAAAGTGGTTACCTACATTACTGCATTTTGAATCAAGCTGTTTATACTCTGAAATCTACATGCTATAGAAAGCTTAGACTGCTTATGACATCTAAAGTAACTTATTTTCTTTGAAGACTATAGTGTAAAGAATTTTCGTCACTTTAATTAATAAATACTAGATGTTTTCTTCATAACTAGTATTATAGGTAACTAGTATGTAGAGGTATATTCTAGGAGTTAAATAGGAAGATTATTTCACTCACTGCAGTAAAGCATTGTGTACGATAGAGTACACCTCTGCGTTGTTTTATCACAGGCAATTATTTCTGAAGTATCTCGTTCATAACAAGATGTTTTCATAAATTAAGCTGATTTCTGTAACTGTCCGAATAAATGTCCCATTTTATTTCACATCCGGTGAATGATTGTTTTATATGAAATAATGGATGCTATACATTATAATATATTTTCCTTTATTATATAACAACCGAGGTGGACCGTGACAAGCGTTAATCGTGGAAAATTTTGCAAATCATAAACCTCGAAGATAATCGACTCAAAAATAGAAAACACTACCTACCAGTTAAATAATGGGTGCCTATGTGCGAAAGATAGAGAGTTATTCGCCTGCATTTAACGAGTCAATAAAACGGAACTATTAAACATTAAACGGTTGAAAACTCGTAAATATTGCAAAGAGAAAACAATACAACAGGCGTACATAGTTTGAAGGATAAACGATATAAATACGTCGACGGAAAAAAAACTTAATCGTTATGGATATATTGGTGAAAGTTTCGTGGCAGATGATATTAGGATTTAGGAAAAAGCAACTATACTAATCTTCGATATCATCGCTCCTAATCTACGTACAAATGTATAATTAAGAATCCATTTATAAAAGACTACAGTTTTTGTTTTGGATTTTATAAATATGTTAGTGTGATACATTTATTTCTAGTAGGTAACTAAATAGCTAGTTTTTAGATAAGACGAAGTGTCTAAATAGTTTTCTGTAAACGCGGTCAAGTAGATAATTATTATTTTCCCTCAGTAGCTGGGACGGGAAAGTCACGTTAGTTCCGTGCATTTTCTTTTTCCTTTACATAAGCTCGTAGATGTCATATTTTCAATTTGTCGTAAAATATGGTTTTCAGAAATATAAACGTTTAATTGTTAAATACATTCTTTTGGTCCAATACAAAACAAGGTCAAACCACTTTATGAGTCGAAGTTGTAAAAATCAATGCATTTTATAAATTAATGTTCTTTTCGCAGGAAACTTTTACGCATCAGAAATTGTGTCAGCGTTGGAATATCTCCATGCTCGGAACATTGTCTATCGAGATTTGAAGCCGGAAAATCTTCTGCTTGCTAAGGATGGACATTTGAAAATAACAGATTTTGGATTTGCGAAAAAGCTGACCGACAGAACGTGGACCTTATGTGGTACACCCGAGTACCTGGCGCCAGAAATCATTCAGAGCAAAGGACATAATAAAGCCGTCGACTGGTGGGCCTTGGGTGAGTACAAATACAATCATTTTCGTTACTCATGAAAACGGTATCATTTTGTGAAAATCGCGGAAATAATTTTACTTTCCTAACAACAGAATTGCTTGAAACAAATATAGTATTTCGTTGTCATAAATGTCTTGCGGTAATATAACGCAAAAACGGGCCCTAGTCACGCTATCAAAGTCTTTGTATTCGACCGTACCGTTTATATTATAAACAATATTAAAAGTCAAACTTTACTTAGCAGACGTTTGAATTTATAATGATTGTCGAAAACATTTTTCTTTCTATTTAACCAAGCTTACTGTTACAACTCTCACGGAAATGCCGTTTCGCTATATTTTAATTGCTATTGTTGTATTGTGCGTAATGAAGACTATTACAAGTCTAAATAAAGCCTTTAATAAGACGAGACTGCCAGATAAATATCAGACGTTGACTACGTGCGAAATAAGAAATTCGTCTAAATAATTAAGTTAATGTTTCGTTACTAATTGACATTGATAGCTCTATAATCATTTGTCAAATATTTTATTGGCATAAAAAAATTCAGTACGTTCACGATTTGTTTGTATTTAATGTTTGTTCTTATGATGTGTCTCTCGACATATTATTATGGTTTGTTTATTTATATTGTAAGCGCTGCTTCTGTAGCGCCATAGTACCAAATTGTTTACATTGTCATTATTTAGTGTTTCGTTGATTTAGTGAAGTCTCTTTCATTTGTGTATGGCGACTTCGTGCCAATTTATATACCTCCATATTTATAATGGCACACGTTGCGAGTATCTCGTCGCTCCGTGCTTGGCATCATACGCTATTACATTACAACAATAACACTAAATATACTTGCCACTTTGCGAGTACTCCTACAATTTTCCAATATCAAGTTACTGTGTAGTCTAAACATAACATGCAAAACTGAATTTTAGTTCAGCTCTTTGCATTGTATTCTATTTTAATGTAAGCAGCAATATTTAGAGCGCTAATTACTGAAACCATTTGTTAGTGGTGTTGCTATGGGTTCTTTGAAACACTTATTGCATTTATACATTGGGTATTGTCCATTAAGCTTATTGCAATTTTCTTAGCTACATAGTAATTATTGTATAGTAGAAAATTGCCACCTTACATCGTTGGCACACATTACCCAATGCGCATAATGTATACCTTTACTAGTTAATTAAATGAAACATTAATTAAAACCTGGACATTAATAGTCCCGTAATTGATTTAACGACTATCACAGTGCAATTTATTAATCAAAGAAGTATTTATATCTGATTGAAATTCGTCTAATTGTATCCGTGTCATTAGCGGTCGCAACTTTAGTTGATGTACAGTTTATTGATTTTATTAATAATTTTATGTGTTTTATTTTCAGGCGTGCTCATTTATGAGATGTTAGTGGGTTACCCGCCGTTTTACGACGACAACCCGTTCGGGATTTATGAGAAGATACTGAATGGTCGCGTGGAGTGGCCGCGACACCTGGACCCCGTGGCCAAGGATATTATCAAGAAACTACTCGTGCAGGACAGGACCAAGAGGCTGGGAAATATGAAGGTATATCTACTTTTTTTCTACTTATAACATTAGTTTTAATAAGCTTAGGGAAGATTACTCCTTGCAACCACAGCATAAATGGTAAAGTAAATATCCGGTATTTTTCTAAATTAGAGGGAGGTCAGTATGCAAATTCGTAGTACGATGCAAATGAAGCTCGTAGATGTTAGTTTTGTTGCAAATTAATTCAAAATTCTTCAATAAGTGTTCTGTAAAATATTTTCTTCGGAGCTAAATTCCACTCGTTCTATTTCGACTTTCCATTGAAAACAGTTTTTATTGCTAAAATATTATGTGCTACAACCTCGGTTCACGTGTGTATGCACGTGGGGTTACGTTTCTCAAATTAATTGCCTACTTACATACTGTATTTTGTTTGTTTGCCAAATTGAAATACCATTGCCATTTTTTTTTTCGTTTTTAATCAGTCTTGGATTTACGATTCACGTTACTCTCGGAAATCTCTATGTGTTTTCACAAATATCTTTGCATTATAATACATATATCATTGTCCTTTATGTACAGAGAGTTTAATTCCATTAGTAATTGACGCCTTTAATCCTGTGACAATAAATAATGTCTAACTAATATTTACTCTGATAATAATCTGATTTTAACTTAGATAATTTAAAGTAGATTGCAAATATAAAGGTTTCAGTTTGAGCCGTTGATATTGCAACATTTGTAAGAAACAAAACTTCTTATATCCGAAAATTATTTAACGCATCATAAAGTGTAGATTTTGTTGCAAAGACACACTGGCTAGCCGTGCTTTACGCTTACGCAAACTGAAAATACTTCAGCCTTGCGCTTGACCTGTTTCAGCAACAGTTTGGGATTATACACACGACGCTCATCGTTCGTGTATGTTTGCTGAAAAACCACATGTCAAACACAATATTAGCGTGAACAATATAATCAAAGCGTGGCACATTCATTTATAGTTTTAGTCATACTATAAGTGATAATAACAATTTCAAATCGAGCCATCACTGTGCCCTGTTAATGACAAAGATAAATGTGCTTGTCGTAGTGGATGTTTAAACTTTTAACATTTCTTTCGACCATGCACTTCAACTCAAGTGGATAGTGTCCAAAAAGTAAATTTATTTCACTTTTGAAATTGGCCTTGTTCCAGCTGTTTCCGAATTTATCTTCTAATCTAAAGCTTACACTTAAAATGCAAACATTTTTGATTTGAAAAAATCATTTTGTTTATAGATACAACAATGTTCAGTTTACTATAAACTCGCTGTTATAGTATTCCATGAAAGGTGATTACAAACCTTTGAGTAATAATGCTAACATAAAATTATTTCTTTGTTTGAAATACGTCGGATATATTTTTTCGGCATGGATGAATGCTGACTTAAAAGGTTGTGTCTAAAACAAAGACCAATAACAAGACACTACTTTTCTCCGTACTGTTAGAAACTCAAACTTATATTGTTTATGGTACTAACAGTGCGCTATGTTATAAATATCCCTTCGTCAGGCGAGCCTATGTGGTCATGGCTATAGCGAGAAATCGGGATGCGGCGTTCTCAATAAAGTGTCGCGCTATCACGTTGAGAATGTATTTTTAAACGGTTGCAGTTAGTGGTTGGTTGTTTTCACCGAGCTTTTTGCCGCGATGTCGCCGAGATGTTTAGAAAGCCATCAGTCAGGTGTCCGCCCGCGCCGGCGACTTCAAAAGCCGCTCGCCGTCGCTGACTTATGTCGCGACGCAAATACGACACATCACTGATATACTCGCGATGCGCTAGAAAACTGAGCACCTTGTTAGCCCCGGTGCTTCGGAAACTGAATCTGTTTTCTGAATGCATCTTATAATCATTTTGTCGTTGTATTTGTGGCCTAGACAATATTTGGCTAGAATTTTAGATAGCTATTAATTAACACAGTTTTACTATCACTTGTTTCGATTAGAAGAGATTTAAACCAGATGTATGGTTATCGGCGTAGATTGAATTTAAATTTGGTCATGTAAACTAGGTTTTTTGATAAAAAAATAGATTCAGGTCAAAAACACGACAAATTCGTAACAAGACTATTTAGAATATCGTTCTGCACCAATACCACAAATAACAGCTTAAAGAACCTCTTGAAACAGTAATGATACTTATTCCGAAAGCTATTTAATATGAAAGCCGCGGAGAGTGGGTAATGTAGGGAGTGACCTTTCTAACAATATAACTTATTAAATTGGAGTAATACCACGATATAGCCGCAGGTTACGAGGAGTTATGGGACAATTCCCGTTGGACTACGAAGATATTAAAGCGAGTGGCCTGCTTGGCATCACCGTACAATAAAAAATTAAGCTCCGATATGCTCGCTAACTCTAAATCTGAGAATTTACGATGTCTAACGGTTGAAGAACGTCGCGAACGCCAATAATAACAAAGTTGCTCTAATTCCAGCCAGCCACAAAATGCGCATTATGGTCGTAGTCAATACCGCAGATATGATTGATTGATATTTCACCGACACTCACAGCATACATTTCAGTAATTCAGCCCATCGACTTGTGCGATCTTTGTACTCGTTTTCTTTGTATGTTTACTTTCGTTAATGCAATGTTTGTTTCACTTACAGTGCGGTACCGAAGACGTCAAACGGCACAGATGGTTCAAGCACATAGACTGGGCTGACGTCTTCATGAAGAAACTTCAGGTATACATTAGCTATTAGATAATTCTGTTTGTATTCATATTATCAGATCCAACTGTATTTAAGTAGACTGGAAAATGGGAAACGGAGATTTTCAATTACACACTATTTGGCTGAAGATACTGTTGGAAAAACACAATGAGGAAAACTTTGTTTCATGTAGAACAATACAAAAGATTTCGGGTTCAATATACTTTTGCGCAATACTATCGAAACGCAATTTAAGAACAGATTAAAATTAGGTTGCGAGGCCGACAGAGATTCACGAAGTTTACGTTACCTTATTACAATACTTTACGTCGATAATACTTAAATGCTTATTTATGATCTGATTTTAGACATTATACAGAAAACAGTACCTAATTTAAAGTTAACTAAACATTTATATTGAATCATATGGTTGAGCTGTGTTTATGTTGTCCACAGCCACCTATTATGCCGGCAGTGTCGTACGAAGGCGATACCTCTAACTTCGACGAGTACCCCGAGACGGATTGGAAGTCAGTCCGTTCACTAGACTCCGACGAACTCAAGCTGTTCGCTAACTTTTGATGGCCCAATCGTACACCGTTGGTTTAAATAAGTTAATAGGTAAATATCGCAAATGCGAAGTCGAAAACAGGTCGCCCAAATTGTGAAACTACTTAAATCAAGTATTTTTTCATATTATATTTAACACTGTAAGTTAAGTGTAGATATGTATTGTTAGTTATTGAGGCCAAGAGCGACGTCGTGTTTGTACAGTCGATAGGAAACCGTCCGTATTTGAGTAGAGTGGAGTGAACGTATTTAATATGTAACCTATTTGATTGTTTAATTGTGTTAAGCCCGCGACTGGCTGGAGCCAAGTAGTCTGAAAAGTCTTTCCTATATAAGCAAGGGATTAATTTAAAATCGAGTACATAGCACGAGATATACGCCTCGGCTAAAAATCATTCCGCAGTTGAGTGATGCGCTACCCAGTTTTAAACCAATATTAGGAACAACAAATAGGTCTGAATATAAGATATACATAGTTAACATTGAAGACACTTATTTTTGTTATTGTAATAATTAATAACTATTTTCTTCAGTTAATAAGTTTCTTGTCACGGATATAGTTTAAACGGGAATCTTTTTCACGATCCCACAGTGTTATTGGTTTCGGTTAGCCTAGAAGCGGATTTTAAATAACATTCGCATTTACAATTGTTTTCATTTTGACAAAAGAATAATAATTTGAATTGCTTCTCCATTCGTTCGTTGTATTGTATGAGATGGATTGTCAAAACAAAAGATATTGTAAGCGCGAGCGTGGAATTCTTTGTGTGTGCATTTATGAAGAATGATTGTAACATCTAGTAACTAGTGGATTTCAATCAATCATAATCATTAATGTAACAATAACATTTTCACCCTTAGTTTTCGTGTATGGACCTATAACTATGTATTGTATATGCCTCTGTATGTCTATGTAGAGACTTAATTAGAAAAGTGTAAATATTAATTCATAAGTTAATTAATGCATTACATTTCCAATGCTTTCTAGTTCAAATGTTAGAATTAAGAAGTAAACTAGGTCGCCAGTAATGGTGAAGATATGTTTGTGATTTTGAAAGTATGTCATAGTATTTTCTTTAACTTAATCAATTATAATAATAAGATATAATTTAACTATTTTAGGTCTATTTTACGAATACATGGTGTTATTACAAAAAAGATAAATAGACGATCGACACGGTTTAAAAAAAATCCAATACGTGTCAAGGGTCTATTTAATTTTCTTTTAATAACACCGGCTTCTTTAAATATGGATCTTGTAGCGCCATCTAGCGAGTGAGGTTTTAAACAGTAAGTCAACAATATTTGCTTTGATTCATGAATAGGTAGATAAGCTTAATTCTCACACTTAGTTTTTCTCCTATTTCATTCATACGTTGGTTATAACACTAAAAGAAGATCTCACACAATTTATATTTATAAAGGGAAGCTAAAGCATAAAATGTCACTATCGTAATATCTATTTATTGTCATGTTACTGTAACATACGGGCCATACACTATTTCTGTGATCTTAGTCTTGACAAAGATAACTTATTGACATTGTTTACTGTAAAACAATTGTGTCATAAAATCAATACAGCCAGTAATTAAATTAAATTAAATTATGGAAATGATGCTAACCCAAACTGATAAAGGGGTAGAATAAAACTGTTTAATAAAGCGCTACACGATTTACCCTCTGACTTAAAAATTAACCATAGCGGATTGTGGAAGGCCGATTTATTAACTAATGTGGTCATTACAGCAAATCGACCACAACACTACAACCGCATTATAGCAAAGTTACGGTCGTCTAGAAAATATAACACACAGTTTCTAAGAAAATAGCATTACAAAAATCTAGTTCGTCAAGAATGAGTTTTCCTAAAATCAATTTGGGTTAGCAACACAATGTTTAAATTAATGTAACAGGGTTGTAGATAAAAATTATAAATGTAAATACACAAAAATAAATGTGTTATTTAAAACAATTCGTGAGTTTTATTTCTTTATTGAATGTGTTTTGAAAGATGTTTCTTGTTTTAATTACGTAACAAATTATAGTGTAAACATTAATAATTTTTACACTTTATTGAAAACTGGAATTGAAGGCATTCCTGAAAAAGTGAGAGTCATGCAAAACTATAGTAGTATCTATTCTGGATTTTGTGAAGAAAAACTAGTACAACAATAGAATAACGCTGTTACTATGCTTTTAAAACAAATGGGAGCTATGCATTCTATTTTCAAACAATTGAAATATGTGGAATATTGTTGAGACTTAAATGAGTAACAACCAGTTGGAGCAACTAAACAATTATACAATTATTGTAAACAGTTTCAGCATAAAAAAAGATAATGTCCTGAAATAAGTCGTGTTTAATGGGACACTGCGAAAGACTGTGTTCTTGATTTTCACGATTTCTCTAGATGTTGGTTTCGCTTTGTTCCCGAATGCAATTGAAGGAATGTAAATAAATATATGTAATTACAGAGGTAATATTTTAGTTTCATACTAAATACTTCATTCGTCCGTCTGTATCTTTAATTAAATAGAATTCTAATCTCCAAAAAAAAATATTATATCTTCATGGTTTCGACACAGTTCTTGGCACTGGGTCTTCAAGAACACAGCATTGATTTTTCAACAGGTAATAAAATAATTTCTAACAACATAACGTGGTGCTGGTAGCTATCTGTGATATTTATGAAGTTATAGAAGACATCGCCATTTGCGCTATCAACACTTCACCTTTATCTGCCTGTTAGTGGTAAAACGATATGGTGACTGATAATTTTAGTATATTAGTGGTCAAATATATGTACACTGCATGTGAAATAGACTACATTTGAAGATTTGATTTTTATATATTATTTTAACGAAAAAGTAATTACAGACGAATTACTTTTTCGTTAAAATAATATATATGCCAATGAATCGTAATTGTAGTTATTTTCCATAGACGACTATGGCATTAGTTAATGCCTTTAAACCATAGCCATAGGATTTACAATCAGTTTGGTGTAAACAGTTGTCAACGATTAGTCTGTTTTCAAAATTTATAAGATACTCCTTAAGCATTTGTATCAAAACTTATATAAAAACTTATACAATATAGGTTAGACAAGGGTGACGATAATTTTATAAAACTTGGGTACCTTGTCGACGGTATTGCTTGGTGGATTAAACGATAGATAACTAATCAAGTGCCAGTTTCAATTATCACAATGTCGATATGATTGTAGAGTGGTATTAGTCCTTTGTGTGGTAGGACGTTTGTGTAAAATGCCTGTGAGGGCGTTGACTCCCGTTCTTGCGGAAAAGGCTCGCGTCGAGCTAAATGAAAACCCGAGCAGGCTGAAAGATGACCTTCAAAATATTAAGGACTGGCTAGCCAAGCAGCCACACCTGAACGCTAGGATAGGTGAGTGCTCTAACAGTATTCATGACTTACCGTTATCTTTTGGAAGTTAGATTACACATACATAATCGTTTTCATAATATCATTAGTCTCAAGAATGTAATGAATATTGCTTTGTTTATGCAGGGCTATAATAGGGCTATAACTAGGTTCAATATTTGTCTAATTTATGTCATGAGTTAAAAAATAAATCCACAAAAAAAATATTATCCGTTAACCGCTGGAGGTTACAGATATGAAATGGCACATTAAATCATTTAAAAAATCTTTAATCAGTAACCTATCAGCACTTTTCGTGTTGTACGATAAACTCGCTGGGATGTTGGTTAGCTCAAACCCGAGCTAAGCTTTAAAAGAAATCATATGCAATTTTACTGACTTAAAAATTAAATATACCAAAGGTGTCGCCCATCATCAGGTTTTTTTTAAAGCAATTATTTGTAATTTTCGTATAGATGACCAATGGCTGGTGGCGTTCCTCCGTGGATGTAAGTTCAGTTTGGAGAGGACAAAAGAGAAGTTAGATCTGTACTACTCTATCCGCACTACGGCGCCTGAACTCTTTAAAATAAAGCACACAGAACCTCTCTTCGACGAAATCCTGAGTTTAGGGTAAATAATTATCACTGTATACTATGCTTTTGATATAATTAAAAAAAATCAGATGACCCCTCCCGCTATGGGTGCAGCGTGAGAGAGTGTCAGACTCTTACGTCAGTAAACCCATCGTGTTCCTTCTTAAGCCCTTCGTGTACCAGTTACCACGGTAACTCTTTCGAATAATCCCACAGCCCCAGCAAGCTTTGTCTATTTAAACTAAATTTTCTTTAATTTTTATTATGCTTTCAGTTCATTTATCATACTGCCTAAGGCTCCGGGACCAGATGCTCCGATGACATCCATCATCAGGCCAGCGAAGTATGATCCAGCGAAGTACAATATTCTAGACATTATGTCAGCTACCAACGTTCTGATGAGGGTAATCAAATTACATTATTGGAAGTTCCAAAAAATCCAACAGCGTCAAAAAAGAATTGGTGGTTTGTGGAACATTGGCTTATCTAGTTAGGAGATCTTCCAACTTCTTTTAACCCCTTCTTTTCCAGATTCTGCTGATGGAAGATGATAACGCGACTGTCGCTGGTGGCCAGAGTATATTAGATCTAGAAGGCGTGACGATGGCACACTTCTTGCAAATGACGCCGGTCACCATGAAGAAAATGGTGGTCTTGGGCCAGGTAATGGACAAAATAAAACGGACATGAAAGTTTCTCTAGATATCTAGA
>JAKRBP010002089.1:62564-79926 GCA_022398575.1 Heliothis subflexa | reverse complement strand
CAGGTAGGTTGATGTGCTAGAGTCAGCACAACTGTACGTGAATACTGTTTGTAGTAGTCTAACTCGGATGTGGTGAAATAATTTTGCTCCATGGTGGTAGCTTACTCATTTGTTCAATTTACTCTTCTTGTGCCTGGTTTTATTTTCAAGTATCTCCTATTATTGCTTCTCAAATTAACGGCCATAATTTGTTAATTCCAGATAACTCTCTGCGAGGAGTGCCAGGTGAAGTGAAGAGACTAGGACTGGTAGATAAGAAAGTACGAAGAACAACTTGGTACTGCGAATGAGTCCCTCCTCATTATACAACTATGATTCACTTGACTTTCCTGCAGAGGCACAGGAATACCTCCCGACAGACACGAAGGGAACATTGTGTGTGTATGAATGTGGAGACGTAGCTCAAAAATGTATGAACAAATTTTGATGAAGTGTGAAAATATTGTCAGAATTTTAAAGAAAATATCAGCGAAGTTCTGATGGACTGATACAGATACCATTGAATTCTTGTACTCGAGATTGTTAATGATCACAATAAGTAATTTAAAGATTTTAAGATAAACTTAAGCAGATTTTGTATAATACGAAAATATGCTTAGGTAAAGTAGTTGTAACACAAATAACAAAGAAAATAGAACTGTATTTATAATGTTGGAGTAAGTCAGTTTTCTTGAAATAGTATTAAAGAATTCCGCAAAGTTATTTTTAAAGAGTACAGGAGTAAAACTTAATATTACAGTGTCGTAGATAAATCCAAAGAAAGATTTTACGGATATAGAAATAAACGTTCAAAAATTGTTACTTAAGGTTTATTGAAAACAGCAAACGAGAGCAGAACTCTTGGAAGATATAAATAAAATATAGCCAAAGCATCGCAATAGAAATTTTACGATATGTACGGGAAATGTGATAAAACGTTATTCGAAAATGTATTATAGGTACTTTATGTTATTATGGTAATTTCAGTCATTATTTTATGGGACGTATATTGTTTCAGTGTTATTTAGTGTTATCCTTTTTTTGTAAATAAGTATTATTGCATCAATAAATAAATGTACCTATATCGTCCAATGTAAAGTTAATAATGTTAATTTAATTACACAAATATTAAATAAAACTATTATTTCCAGATTTTTTTTGAATATTGAATTAAAATTTCCGCTCGAATGAACATACTCTATTTTACAAATACACATTTGGAATAAATACGAACGATAGATAAAATGAAGGGTATTATTATGGAATGTCAAGTTATGGTCAAATGATAATACTTCTAACACTTCGGTGTCCTATAGCTATGAAGCTCTCTGTAACTGACATTAAATATCTTTTGTTTCCTGATAATGTCAAGTGGAATGCTTCTGTGGACATTAATGGGTGTTACTACCTTTATTATTACGTTCTACTAGTCACGAGTGGCTTACAAGGATTTACAGTGGACATCAAACTGTAAAGAGAAAATTTTATGGGAAAAAATATTTTACGAAGAAGCAAATATATTTTTTATATAAGGTGGTGACAAAAATGTTATATGGCTATAACTACTAAACTTTCGGATATAAAAAAATATATATATCTTATTTTAAATATTTTTAATAGAAAATTACAGGTACTTATAGTAGGTAATCTGTATTATTCAGTGTATTGGGAAAATAATCAAAAATACCTCTCTGTTTTTTTACAAACAAAAGAAAAACATAGCAATGAATAATTTACATAACACACACATTTCCATTTGAAAAAGCGAACTACATAAATCAGAAGCTTTGACTGAACATAAAAATAGAAAAAAAAAACGGATCCAATAGGAAAATATTTTCTAGAAATAGCTGCATATTTTTCGCATACCTAACATTTTAGTATTGGATGTTGCATCTTCGATATCCAGAGATATTAAAAATCTATATTTTTATGGCACCTTTAGTTATAAAGTCAACATCGACACTTAGAACAAAAATGACTAATTACAAACATTACTTGCTTTTGCAAATTATTATAAATTAAAAAAGAAATCACTTTGTAGTCGACACAAAGATAAAAGACCTAAAGCGGTGCCTAGACAGACAATATTATTGCGCAATATTACGACAAAAATATTGTGTAATTAAAATTTAGTTCCCAAAAATCATTGTGTAATCTTCAATATTAACTTTTATCGGCAATTTTGCATAATATCATAATATTGCGTAATTATATTCTAGGTCTAAGTACCGTCTTACAAAAGATTGCCAAATATAAAAAAAAAACATCTTTTTTATTCAAACATCCCCATTAGTAATAATGGCTGATCCTAGTCAAGTTTAAACTGATGGCAAAGGAAAGGTAACTAAGATGTTAAGAAAACAGAGTGCAGTTTAGTGGTTAGCTGGCTGACAGTGAGATGCGCAGGTAGGTCTACATACAAAACAAATGAGGGCGCATTGCAGTTCATTGCTCGTACTATTTCAACAGGGACAGATTTAACTAACGTACCTCGCACAAAACTGTCCTGTTTCGAAAAAATCGAGAATTTGTAAATTTTGTATATGTCATATAACATACGCAGGCATAAAGTATATAAAACTATAGTAAGTAATAGAACTTATCTAATAGGTATCTACAATTTTGGTAACTAATGTCATGTATCTTAATTTAACAACTAATTGCAATACTTGATGCAATCTGTACCTCTTTAAAACAATCTCATTAGTCGTAAAATGGAGTAATGAAATATATTTACCTGAAATCCGCAATGCGAAAAATTATGGCTACGGCTGCGAAGTGGGGCGGAATATTCTACCTGAAGGCTAAATTTTATTGCCCCGCGCTGTTTTCGAACAATTGCATTAATAGTGTATCAACGGAGCGCCTCGCCGACTTCTTTACGGCTATGGAGTCGGGCGCCGGAGTACAATTAAAGTTTTAATATTTTAACACCGTGAAATCACAATTTCAACTGGAGCCGTGAACACAACTCGCATAATTAAATACATAAAATAAACTAATTTTGTGCTCACTTGCCATTTGTTTCCTTATTTTTAACTGGTTTTTACCATGGTTTGGTGTCTAGGTGTGTTAATCGATAACAGGGGGTTATATTTATTTTCAAATTAAAATGAAATAATTGACTTTATAACGTAGAAAACTACTATGACGCAGAAAAAACAAAGGCCATTAAATAAATATTTAAACCAACATCACGTGTATCTGAAATACAATAAACAGAAGACAATACAATTTATGAACAAAGTTTATTTAGCCAACACCGATTGGTGCTGAAAATTGGCTCGTTGGTACAAATATACAATTCTTATTATTTTTTTGTGTTCCAAACAGCAGTTTCGTACAAAGAGCAAAATGACGTCTCAGCGGATGGGGTGGTTTACTGCGCCATTTCTCTGAGCCCGACTTGTTTCGACAGGAGTTCTTTGGCGGCGTCTTTAACACTCCCTCGAGGGTTCATTTATATATTCGCAACACGGAGGCGGCAATAAAACTGCGTTATCCTGGTCATTATTTAGTCATCGCCCGGCCTCCTCGCCTACTCTAGGAAAATAAAATGCATTCGAATGACTCTTGTGTGTTCGCTGCAATTTCATGCACCATCAAATGTACCGTGAGTCGTAACTTTGTTTATGATGTTTATATTGAAAAACTTTAATACGCAGCCATGAAAAAATATTTGGAAGTTTAAATATTACTTTTATATCAGTCGCATGCTTTACAGCGCTTTAATGACTGTTCTCTTTCTTAAACCAAATATCAACGCCATTAAAGTTAAATTTAAAATAACCTTCGCAGTTAAATTGGTGTTGTTATTTGTATTGGTTCCGGAGCAGAGTACAGAATCCAGACTTATTGTAACATTATCGAGAATCGTTAGTTAGGGGACTGGTCACGGCCGGTTACGAGCAAGCCATTTTATGAGGCGGCTCTGGGCGTCGCCGCTAAATCTCCTTATTTATCCGGGAAAACATAAACCGAGGTCTCAGCAAAAATTAATTGGCTCCCACGCTCCTTCTTGGCACATTAACTATTTCAGGGTTTATTGTTTTACGTGTTGTTTTGTAGCTTATATTGATTTCTAGTAGAAGAACATTATTTTCTTTTCCGACATGTTTATAAGCACTTCATTTTGATATTTCATTTTTGCACTGAACTGTACTCTGAATAATTCAAGACCTGGCACTGTGTGTTGTATAGATAATCTTTAGAGCATGTGTTATCCAGACTACTTTACTTTTTATTTTTATGACGGGACCAAATTTGGCGTGTTGCTGAAACGACGGATCATAACCGTTGGACACAGCAACTGTTTGCAATCCTATCCGTAAACCAGGCATTGTTTTGTTCACAGACAGTTCGAGGTAAGAGTGAATGCCGACTTTATAGCGTGGACATACGGAATGTTTTCGTGTTTCTAGTGTCTTGTTGTGGTTGCATCCATTGGGACCTCTCCTTACTCACGCGTGGCGATTTTATTTTAGTCGCTATAAAAAGAGCTTGCTTTCACCTGGCACTTCTTAAAGCGTAGCTTGTGGTACGAGCGGACACACTTCATTAAAGGCTGTGGTATTTGTTGCGTTATAAAACTTTGTAGTTTTTTATTCGTGTTCTTTTCGCCAGACAGTTACTTTAGTGCTGGTCGAAAATAACCTTCGATCTTTTAAGTTACAAATAAAAAGGAATGTTTTCAAATAAAACACGAGTAGTCGAGTACATTTGTTGACTTAGTTTAAATTCGTGCTTACACGACACGTTTCATATAGAAAAGAACGCAACAATGAGCATGGAGTAAAGATCGCACATGCGACCGTTCGGTGCATTGCCAACAACAACAGATGAGATTGGAGGAGCTCCAGAAGTATGCACCTGCCTAAACGGTACGTCGAATACACTATTGTAGTCCAAACATTTAGTTTCCAATGTTATCGGATATATTTTATTGATATTTCACTCAGTTCGTTCTCAGATTCCTTTAATATTAGCTCTTCGAAAGTATGAAGGTACCTACGGGATTTTATTTGCTTACAAAAAGTGTTCTCTAGCCAAATTTCGCCGAGCCGAGGTTAAGGTACATATTTTTATGTATTCGGCCGTAAACTTGGAGTATAGTTTTATGGATATGTTTTTCAAAGTGCGACGAGTTTTAAGAGGGATTTCTTTTTCGGGAACAAGCCTGTCGGTCGTATCATAAAGCCTTTTTGTATTCACATTGGCAAATTAGGTGGGCGTGTTCACTTAGTCAGGTGTCGTTGTTTAGAGTCCATATCACGGGCTGCAGTGATCCATTGCGATGGCCGCGTAATCCCGGCTAGAGGCTTTGTCTCACGTCCAGCTTACTTTTATTACCGTGCCTGCATCGCGAAATAAAACAAAATTGGCGGGAATTTATGGGCCACAGCCCCAACATGGCTAGTGGGGTGGAAAGTTTTCAATTTGAAACGAATAACTTGTTTGTCTCGTGTAATAAGGAGGGTTTTGCAGCGGGTAATATGGGGCTGCAATGGCTGTCGCGGGCTTCCTTAAAACTACTTTCTTGGTTTTATTACCTAAGTGTTGTGGGTGGGCGTAACTCTCTTGAAGGTGTGTGTTTATATAGCAGTTACAATGTTTGCCATAAAACTACACCTACAACCCATAAGCCGATCGGAATTTCGGCGGAGTACTTACTGGAACGAGGACTGCCTTTCAGATGGCTTGTTAACTTACAAGAGGTTTTATGAGTCAAAAAGCAAATGATATTCAAAGTATCTAATTTTGGAATTCATTCGAATTTCATTCCAAAGCAATAGAAGCTTAGGTTTTGAACCTGTATTAATTTTAAATCACCCAAATATTCCCTAACAGGACTACTTCGTTACTAGAAACGCCGCACGTACAATGACATTGTGGCGCCTCCCGCGACGTTTACCGACCATAACGTTTCTTCTGCCAGCAAATTGAATGTTAAAGCACGTTACCTGCCCCTAACTGAATAAGTTATGAGCCCGGAGCTATTGGTAATGAAACTTGAATGACCTCGGGCGTGTAAACTGCCTGCAGGATGGAATTTCCGTGTTTACACGAGTCCGCCAACAGTTTATTCCGTTGCGCTAAGTGCCACTTCCAAATGTACCGCTTGAAACGACTCAAAGATATTGTTTCGGTTTGAAAATCAAACATTCCAAATGTTGTACCAAATGCTGGCGGGACAGAAATGTTAACTTTTGTTCTGCAAATAAATCTGACAAGTTTTATAGCGGATTTATCGATTATTCTGTGTGGTTTCTTATTTTTGTTTTTATTTGTGCAGTTTATTATGGCAGAAATTGTGTTTGAGCTTAATTTAAAATTATATATCTATTGAAATTATGTTTCAGAAAGTCATTGGTTCTGTTCTTCGAATATGTGACAGTATTACATTATTTAGGAATATAATTTGATTTTCCACAGACGTTTTTCTTCTATTTGAGCTTGACTACATTGGACGTGGCAGATATCGTCAAAGTGGTGCAAACGAACCATTATTTAAAACCCGGAGTCTAGATTCTGAAAACTTGCACTGAACTGACAATGAGTTGTATGAATAAATTTTTCTGCGACATTTAACACAGAGTAAATCCAACGGTTCCGGGTGAGGTTTTTCTAGGAACAATAGGATTGGGTAAACAAACCAAACTGAATAAATTTCTCGGAGAAGCAAGTCTCACCTAAAGTTTGTGAAGAATGCCAGTTACTCAGTTAGTCTCGATCCTAGCCAGCAAGTAGAACTTTCTATTTTTCGATTGCTCGTGTTACTGAGTTGGCAAATGTAGTTTAGCCAGTAGTTCACGCTGTCGCCGCTTCACAACTGAATTTCAATGCTAACTTATTTTGCATTGTGTGGGTGTAACTACTAGACGTTGGTCACAATTCAATATATTACCCACTCTATGGAGGTAGTCACTTTGGAAAGCTTTTATGAAATTTTCAGACAAGGAGTTTCTTGTTATTCAAATATACTTACATAAAAGAAATCGCCGGGGGTACTGCCGTGCTCCCAAATAAAAGTCATACACTATTTTATTCCAACTATTAATAAAAAAATGACATTCTTTGGGCGACGAAGATTCAGCCAATACTATCATTTTTTCTTACAAGATCTAATCTTACTCGTTCGGTATAGTCTACACGAGACTCGTTATATACCTGATCATATTATGTCTAGCCCTTTTCATCCCAGGTGACCTGTAACGTGAAGAAATAATACAATTAAAATAAACATTATACCTAGTCGTAGGTAAGTATGACCGATGAGTACAAGGTGCCATTTAATATATTTTCATTTTCTAGCCGGCCTGAATTCTTTAGAGGCCAAAGCTACCATAAAATTCTGATTTATAGCAGTTTAACACTGAAATGGTCACAGTTAAACTAACTGCATTATAACTAGTTTAGAACACTGAAAACTTCAAGGCCTGTGTTCGAATAATTTAGCTAATTTATTTAGAGACTGTGTTGCAATGTTTGGAACAATTGTAGTAATAATGTAACTTGTAGTAGCCAGCCGCTATTGTGGAGGTTGTCGAGACAATGTTCTTGCGTCATTAGTAACGTCTCAGGCGGCGATTATCAAAGCAATCAGCCGTTCTGCAAACTGTTACCATCCGACTGGCTGGCGATAGGGCTAGCGGCCTGTGTCGATGCCTTTTTTCAGTTTCCTTTTTCATCGATATCGAGAGCGGCGTAAATGATATCGAATTGGTGTTAGTATTTCCTGGAAATTTTAAATTTAATGTTATTTCGATTTGGGAGAAAAATGAAATAACGAATTGATCTGATTTGCTGTGTTTGGTGGACAATTTATCAGAATCTTTAATTAGTTTAAAAATATGGAAAAAGTGTCAAAAAATAAAACTTTTATGACCAATCATCTAAAAACAATCTCCGTAGAAACAATTTTCCTTTGTATCGATAGTTTTGTTATTCCCTTATAAACATCACTAAGGCAATTGACGAGTGTTTGCTCGAGTTTGAGCGGCTGCGGCGTTGGGCGGGCGGAAGTGGTCGAGGGCTGTTCCTAGTTTAACTGTTGCGTCACTTGATTGTCGCCGCCGACCGTCGCCAAGTACTAGCCTCTCACTGTATACAACCGTGCCGTTCACGAGACGTTTATATTTATTATTTTAATAATAAAAAGAGCTACATTTAAATGTTGAAGCATAATGGAGAGTTAAAATGCCAACGAGCCGGCCGACAGGAGACAAAATGAATTGTGAAGATCCACTTTTTCTTTGTATTTTTCTGAAGAATCGAAAGCCGATCTGTCTGTTGATTTAAAAGACCCCAGCTCTTGTAATTTAATACCGATATCGAATTACGGGCAATCGACTTAACATCTTGCATTTACATACTAAATAAAAGACGGTAGATATTAGGAGATTAGAGAGTTAAGTGGTGAAAATCGGGACAGTAAAAGTGATTTACATTTAACTGAGAGCAAGGAATATATACTTCGAATTACTAAAGCAATTCGGTGCTTAATTCGTAGGCCAGCCAAGAAAGATGGGCGGCCAACGCTCCCGGCGCGCCCGGCACCCGACTTTAATTACAACGCAGGTTTATTCACTCTAATTTCGGGAATTTTGCATTCCCCGCGCGAACCGCGGAAGGGTCAGAGTAAAAGAAAATGACATTCGTTATTCTATTACGTTAGGCAAAGGAGCAAAGAAGAGCTCTGTAGGTACTGGTAATTACTTTTGTGTTGGTATTGAATCAACAGGATCTGTTTTCGTAATAGTAATCTGTAGCGGGCGCAGTCCGGCATTGTGTTGCGCCGCGCCGAGCGTCCCGCCCCGCCATGCGGAACGAGAAGATTGCTCCTTTTTGTTGTTACTCATGCTTCTCTGCAATCAGATAAAGGATTCCACGATTTACCTAGTACGTAGTTATCTGACTTTTGGTAAAGTATTGTCGTATTTTTGTTTGATGTTCTTCAAATAAAGTAGCCAAGATTTGTGTTCTGTGAATTAGCCTTTTGAGAGATGCACAATGCACACTTTTAAGATTTAAATGCAGGAAGTATTTTGTTATTTTAACCTAAAAGTTTTGGTCATCAATTCCTACAACACGTAATTATTGTAAGTTTTGGGCCATTAAGAGCTGTTCCTAGAGCAAGTTCTCGCGTATCTGGGTCAGGAGGCGTGTGTCGGCGCGTGCGCCGCGCCCTGGTGCGTCGGCCGAGCATCCAGCTCAAACGGGCAAAGTTTTCTCCTCTCGGTCGTTACGAGGCGCGAATTGCCCGCGTTACAATTACTGCGCGGCCCGCCATATTTATGCCGGCGGTAACCAAATTGCCCGATATTATTCCATCCCATTGAGTGCGAAAAGCGCAAATTAAACCGATTTTATATTGGACGATTTTCCTCGAGAGCGGGGGCGAGATATGTTCGTTGTTAGATAAGAAGCCGAGAAGATTGCGTTATGAAATAAGAAACGAATTGCACGGTATAAAGAGTTGTTTTCGAATAAATATACAGCCGCGGTTTTTGATTGCGATTAATTCTGTTAACGGTAGGGGTTTGTTAATGAGCTATTTCTAAAGCTGTTAATTAAATATGCTTCAATCTATTGTTTAGATGTATTAGTTTGTTTAATGAAAAAGGATACACAGTAAGTTTATTCTGTACTCTCAAATCTTGGCGCATAAATAAGAAAACAAAGTCTCCATCTTCTTACACAGTGATATAAGAAAACAGAGTTTACAACGTTACAAAAGTTTTATTTAATATTCTGTACCATATAACGACCTTGTTGTTGTGCATTTGTGCAGTGGCAATAAACATTTAATTATGTTTTAAATAAAAGTATCTTCGACGCTCGCAGGCCGTCGAATAAACCGCGAAACACTACTAAAATTTTACAACTGAGTTGCTCCCCGCTTCTCGCATAAGCGAACTGTTAGAAGAAAATGGAAAAGCAACCGAAAGATATATCTCTGAGGGGCCCAGATATTTGGGAAACTATATAGCCTAATGAAAGCGAACGAGGGCGGCCGGGCGCTAACAACTAATTGGCTATTCCGAAAACTCATTTGAACACAAAATGGATTCTGTATTTAAATTTCAGCATTCCGTAAAACAACGGCGAAAGTTGAATGCATAAGGCATTTTGGTTTCATGGATTAACTTGCCATTAGTCTAGTGTAATGCATGCAGTCCACTTGTGTAGTGCGAACAAACATACGCCAACATGTGAACTAGCAATGTTTACAATGTTGCTTTTGCATATGCATATATTCTTCAACAGATATGTATAGTATACCTACAAAAGTACCCTCCAAACGAGATGCATACTTTTTAACTATTGCGTATTATTCCGCAGATCCAGAAAATAGCGAAGGCAAGTCATTGTAGAATAATTTTGAACAATAGTAGGTACTCTAATATTGAAAAATAGCGCTAAACTCGATATTGAGTTCATCCGATGTCATCATTATTCAGCAGCACAGGGTACATTCGTACTGCTTCTGGGAAATCCGACGTCTGGCTCGGCTAATGACGGCTGCGCTCTGAATACTGAGCGGCCGGTCTCCCACATGAACCGACCTAGCACTCTATAAACATCCATCTAACCTAACTTCTACTACTGCGCTCCAACTTATGACAAATACTTCCAATATTTGTCCCTGTAAGCTAAAGAACAACTAAAACTTATTATAAATCAAATAGTTCACTTTCTCTGTCGGGTGAAATTGTGTTTTGTTTAAGTCGTTCGCTCCGCGTGCGTTTGCTCGGGTGGCTCGCGACATATTGTCTGAGAACTCCGCCGACGCCTCTCCAATAAATAAGCAGGTCACATATTGAAGGGGGCAGAGGGGGAATACAATTGTAACTTTCCTGCTCCGGCTTACGGGAAGGCAAAAGTTTAAAAAATACAAGTTTCCTTGCCCCCGACTCGCGGGCACGCATGACAACGTTCGCACGTACGCGCCAAGCCTTGCGCATCTCTTTAAAATTTGTTTTACTTACCTTTTACAGCCCCGAAAGTAATTGCTTCTTCAGGAAGTAACTAAAAATAAGTTTCGAAAGTATAATGATTGGTATGCGGTAACCATCCCCGATGGCCATTCCCCGTAACGTTTGTCGGAATAAGAATGAGAACCCATTAAAATATCCAAAGATTTAGTGCATGACAAGCAGCTACTCTTTCAGAAGTCCGTTTCTCCAAGAAAAAATGAGCTTATATTTGGATGATCCTTTCAATAATTTAACGGGCGATGCGAACAAAAGCGGTTTGAAATGGAAGCTTATAAAAGGCCGATGTTAAGTGATCGATCAGGGGTAAAAGTTGTTAATCTTGTTTCGCGCCGCCGAAGTTCCGGTCGGTAAGTTCTGAATATTACTTAAAGAGAGGCGACACAACAAGCAATTAGTATGCACCAGGCACGCGTAACATTTTTTCACATTATGCTAAGACCCGAAGAGAAACTGTAGAAAGTTCAAGGGGAGGAAGGGGGGCACTCCAGCGATTCCCAATAATTCATTAGAGCGACCGTCGTCACGGGGTACGAATTAAAATTAATGATTCGCGAGGACAGCAGCCGCCTTCGAAGGATCTCATTGTATTATCTAGTCACTTTTTATCTGCAGAGATAATTTAAACTTGCCTTCTAACAGGTGTCGCAACGACTTTTCTGTATTAGCGTTTGTAAGAGGCTAATAAATTCTGAATCGGGACATTATTAGCATTTTTATGTAGTTACTTTGGTAGCGTATCGTTAGGTTTAATCAAATGAATTTAGTAGATTAGTCAAAGGGGATAAGGATATGATAGGTTTAACTATAGTCATATCCAGGAAAATTCTTGATATCCCAGTCAAAGACGTGATTCTACGAAATTCCTCTAAAACATTCTGATCTCGTTTGTATCGTATACGTACTGCGACAAACATTATGCAATTAGGTATCATCATTGCTTCGGTTCAATTTAGCTCTAATATCATTTGATCCCGTATTGGGATTTGCAATGACATTGTCGCGGGATGATTTGATGAGAATTCGGGCGACAAGACGCGACGCGACATACAAGTCGAGTTTCCAGTTTCACGTCACGCGCGCTTGGCTCAAATAAGGCTTACTACCCCTGCTGCCGCCACGCCTCACGCCTAGTATAAAGTAGACTGTAGAATACCTAATGCATCTACGTGTTAAAACTATTCGGCTTTCTTTACCATGTTGCTGAGTAAACTCAGCTAACAACATTACTAAAAAGGTGACAACATTGATGTCTGAATTTCAATGATGTACAACAAACTAGTAAGAACGCTGTAGGAGTATTTTTCGCTACATTTTTGCTCTTTGCAAGTAAAAGAATAACAAAGTCTCAATTGGATTTCTCCCGGAACCAAGTGGAGTGTTTAATGGAGCTTGTAGGCGAGGGGTTAGCGATCTGTCACTAATTGCGAACTATTATAGACTTTGTACAAAATATGTTATTGCGGCGAAGTACATTAATAAGATCCGAACAAAGTTGTGCAATTTAGCTCATCTCGTGTCGATACAATTAAGAGATTCATTGGGTGATCAGGAAATAAAGAAGTCTATGTGAATTGCATTGAAATACAAATTCGTTTACTGATATTTTTGAATACTGAAAATAAATAGTTTTAATCTAATGGACTAGTTATATATCTCAACCAAGTAACGTCACGTCAACGTGTTATGTAAGTTTGGAGAAAATGTTTATGAACAAAATATATTTACTTGAACGAAAAAAGGAATGATAACGTGACTTGCGGCTAATCGGCTGACATCTCAACTTTGTTGTTCTTATTGGTGGTGTGTTCATAAGCCCGGGCGGCTCGGGTCGGGCGTCGGCCGAATCCTAAGCAGCGCCGAGAAGAGCAGCCCTAACAAATTGACGACAATATCTGTTGGCAGTTCCCTGTCACCCGATGCTGGTTATTAGTGTTGCCACACACGATGGAACGCCGCCTCGGCCTCGGCCTCGGCTTATGTACGTGTATTATTATTTATGTGCTCAGTATTACCTCCTTTGAAATTATTGTAATGTTTTGTGGAAATGTGGATCGCGTGTGATAAATGTTCACTTTTATTAAAAGACTTTTTCTATTTTTTAGATAGGGTTAAATGTGTGCTGTATCAAAAAATCAAACTGCATTTTATTTTGTGAAATTCACACCAGTTTGAGTTGCAAAACTAAAATAAACAAAAGTTTAAAAATGCCACACAAATACTTGTTGAAATGCCGCTTGTCCAAACTGCATTTGCGGCAATCCTGCGTACACGCGTGCGGCTGGGATGTCCGTTTTAATTGTCCGTCAGTCGTTAGGCCTCGGTCTCACAAGCACGTAGAACCAGCCCATATATCACGTTGATTACTCAAAGTGGAAATATCATATTTTTATTTCCTCGCGCCGGAGTAGATTAAGGTTGGGGCGAATTAGCTGACTGGTAGAACGTCGTATGACTCGTAATTAATGAAGGGGTTCGCTTTCAAAACAATTGTGCAGATGTGTCATCTAATTTGGCATGAATTCAGAATAAGAACTCGTAGAAAGATAATTTGGTATTTTACCTACTCAATAATTATTCTGGTTATTTTTTGCAATAAATCATTACAGCAAAACCAACTTTACCTAAACCGACAGGTTGCGTGCAATTAAGTACCGAAATAAGCTACTTCCATTTTAAAAACCCTGATATATCTCTAATACTTTATTAATTTAATAGGAACGAACCATCAGTATAATAAATGGCAATAGAATTTAAGGCTTTGAAAAAATATATGTGCGTGACTCGGCAGGCGCCGTGAGGTCGCCCCGCCATACAATTGTATAGTCCTAGAAAAGGTGACCAGATAAGCTTGAGCTTAGAATATACACCAGCTTACCCTTCTGCACTGTTTATTTATAAGACTTAGTGGGGGGAAGGGGGATCCGCTTTGGCTGGTGGGTGTATAAAGTGGCTAATATGAGCAGAGCACGCGTATGGAAATTACAGTGGAATCAATCACGAACCGCCCAAACATGCCCTATAGATAGCACAAACAATGCTTTTCTTACCTAATGGTTTCCCATAAAGATTCCTATCTTTTATTCTTCTCAATGTATACTAAAATCTACGACTTTTGCTATTATTTTGTTCTCGTAAACGTTTTAAGAAGGAACAAATATTGATATAAAACTGTTTGTGTATTCATCCGACTTAATTACAAGATGTGACATTCAGTAATTTGAATATGATAGAAATTAATTAGTTAAAAATAAAACCCTTCTATCCTCATTGCTTCTCTATTGTTCTGATAAAAATCAAGCAAGGAACATTTATTTGTTTGTCAAATAATGTAAAAATACACAAATATGTTTGAAATTAGCAACATGGTGACGGGACTGGTTTCCGTGAGTATGTAACCCATTTCCATGGAGAACGCCTTAAGTTACGTGACCGTAATGTTTTTCCTATGGTAATATGTAGTCATATTGAGCACACATAAAATCAGATAATAAAATACACATCAGAAAATTCAAAATCACTTACGTTTCAGGACGAAGCCGGCAGGCGGTGTCCTAGCATACCAATAAAAATGTAAATGCTACCAATAAAATTTTGCTTTTGAAGTAGTCGGGACTTGGTCCGCGGCTTTGATGTGGTGTGTATGTTATAATCAGGATTGTTTGTCAGTGGTTGCCGTCCTCTGTCGACGTCGGCCAAATCATAATAAACAGAATTTCCCAGAGGACTGAGCGATATCTGATAGGAATCATTGAATTATTTCTGAGAGTCGGTGCGCTCTCCAGTCTCGGCTACGTATTATTTTTTGTTATTTATCAATTTGCACGTAGCACTTATCTAATAAGGTTTCTTTGTTCGCTTTATTGGAATTCTTGCTAATTGCTCTTTCTTCGTTCTTAGTTTTTATAATTCGTTGAACTGAGTGCGGCAACGGCTGGTTTAACTATTCTATTACTTAAAGCATTCCGATTAAATTTTACGATACTAGCCAGATACAAACGTTATACAGTGTTATTGGTAAAGTAAGTATTTCGCACATCTGCGTACAATAAACTTATTCATAGAATAATATACTGTAGATGTTCAGGGGTGGAAGAATTTCAATATGTATAATATTATGCAGGTTGATTCTTTGAGCTCGGGTCGGACAAGGAGCATTTGAATAAACCGATATCGCGGGAGCCGAGCAAAATATTGTCCGCCAGAGGTCGCTGTGTTTAGCCGAACCCCGGAAAATATGTATGTTTTGCCTCCAAGAGGAGCTTCGTTATTAGATTCGAGATATACGAAGATATTGCTACGTAAAATATTGAGAAACATACATAGTCGCTGAACTATTGTACGCATTCATTTATACGAACAAATATAATAAAGCATTATTTATATCACTTGCTCTGAAAGCTAGTAGATATTTTAGCTGATTACAGATAAAATCTAAATACTTAACTCCAAACTCCAAAGATAGGTACTTATATCAATTACAAAAATAACGTGACATTAACAATTTAATTGTATCATTGATTCAGGAGCTGACATTAATTTATTTTATTTGAAACAGTATAGATATAAAATAAATCTGTCGAATTTCTTTCTGAAATTGAGATATCATTATGTCTATTGAAACGTTTTATTTGATTAGTTCAGACCGGCAAATCATTTTGTCCGATGCCTCCAAGATTATTAGACCTTAAAAAAGTTATATGGACAACGTTTTACGCGTCGTAATAAGTGAAGGAAATAAACATTTCAAATATGGGCGATAGTGATCGGGTGTGAGGTGACGATGGTGGCAGTGCGTAATCCGTGATCTGTCCCGCTCAGCAGATGTATGGGGCGATGAGTCGAGTCCTGCCATTACACGCTGTACTCGCACTTACATTAACGCTCTGCCAGATGAAAGATAAACATTTGACGTGAGGATGGGGCGAATCCGTATTCTCGTCACACGGACCGGGTTAATTCAATAGCTGATTGGATTTGGGGCACGCTGATCTAGAGCCCCTTTTATAACTCACGACGCTTTCGACTCTCTGAATATTTATATACGACATTTCAACTCCTTGGTTGAGTTAATTTTTTATTCGGAGGTTTTTAACCTTTTTTTTATTAGCGGATTTAAAGGTTGAATGTATTTTTATATTGTTTCCTTTTTTATTTTAAGCTGAAAATGGTCGTGATCGTATGGTTTTTTTACCTTTTACAAAAAATAAAACGAGCATGGGATTAAACATTTTTTAATTACTTGTTTTACGTTTCAGCTATTTCTAAAAACTGACTGGCAACTTTATGTGATGAAAATAATCTGCGGATGCGGATTTCAAAACTATCCTGCTGCAAAGTTGCTTTGCTGTCTTTAGAATCAATTTCACAAGTATGTACCTATGTATTAGGTACATGAACTATCCAAGCTATTTACCTATATAATAACTTGGTTTCTGTAAATTAAACCAACCTCAAAAATATATGCACAACATGAAAAAAAAATCTCAATAGTAAAGAGAATCGTGGGCTGTAAAAAGGTACTGTAAGTATGGGCCGTCACTTCGCGCGCTTTTATATTCCATCTTGTGTTGACACTGCATTGTTCTGCGGGATACCCTATTTATCTGCTGATTTGTTTGCAGCGCGGCGCGCCACGGCTGCGACGACGACGTAAGGCCGACGCTGTGGGGTAACTCCAGTACTCGGGTAACACCACAGTAATTGAGATGAGAAATGCGTGACTGTTGAATTGTGTTCATTTACAAATAAATTTGTTCACGCAGAACGTGTTCGTGATTCTGATCCGTCACCTATACGTACTCGGTGCCTGGTATCGGAGATTTTCATGTTTATTAGATTGGGTAGGTATTTGGTGCTCCGTTTGTTTGTTCAGTTTCAAACTGAAATTAGATGGAAATTTGAATTTACTTCTCGAATATCAAATCTTGTTAAATAGAATAAGGTATGAACTTCCAACTTTGGCGGTAGGCATTGGCCTACTCTTTTAAGTCTTAATTTTGGAGATGTTAGTAGTCACCAGTTTTATATTATCTTTACAACATCTTCGTCTAAGGACCGATCGTCTTGTTATTTTTTATACTTAGTAGCTGTCTGCGTAGATGTGGCCAATTAGCCTTTTTGTTGTTTTCTTGGAAACTTCAAAGCTGATATTGATAAATGATGTGCCATTCGATTTATAGGAGAAAATAAGTTCATTGACCCCATAATCGTAATTACACTGAGTGGTTTACAATTGTTTAGGAAGTAAGTACGACTACGAATACAATTATTTCTTTAGAAAAAAAAATCACTCGTTAACTTTACGCAAACGCATCGTTAACTTTTCAGATACGCGGAAAAATGAGGTGTAGGGTGAGTGGGGGTAAGTCGGAATGGAATTTTGA
>JAKRBP010002076.1:12618-27978 GCA_022398575.1 Heliothis subflexa | reverse complement strand
TGTTTTATTTGAGTGGAGTATGTCGGCGCCACCCATCTTACGCAATCTAAATATCTTGATATTTATAGTGTAATCACCGTGACCCTGAAATCTGGCGCTGTCTGAATTCTTTCTTTATCTTTAACTAGCACTTGACCGCTATTTTTATATCATCAGTAGTTTATAGTAGGTAGGTATAGCAACCAAGTACCTATTACGCACTATAGTAATGCGTGTCTTTCATTTATCGCTGCCGTGAAACTATAATTTGTATGTTTTGGCAATGATAAGATAGTGAAATTCTCTTCTTGCTTGTTCTAACTGGGTTTTTTATCAGTCATGTTAATACTTTCAAATCCCTATCCATTCATTCTACTTACCCTACTATCCAACACCAATTTAGGTATTTTTGCTTTTATATCAGCTGAATTCACACTGATTGGCACGTGTAACAGATGCCGTGTCAAACATATATCTTATGACTGATATGCTGTATTTTACTATAAACAAATTCTTTTCCAAGCTATCAATTTAATCTTGGGATAGGTAGGTACATACCTGCGGGATTGTTCGAAAGAGTTACTGCACACAAAGTGCTCCAGGGAGATCACGGTGGGTTAGCTGGTAAAAGTCTAGTCTGACACTACCTCACGCACGCTGTCACGCACAGCGGGAGGACTCATCTGATAATTTCCCATCGATAAAATAGGATAGGTGTCTAGTAAAAAAGAAACAGTTTTAATCCAAAATAGACTTTTAATATAAAATTTCATAAAAACTTTAGTTTTCATATAATAAATACGTTTCGTCCTTTGGTTGATCAATTTTCAGAACAATAAAAACCGATTATCATCAGTGTTAAAACATAAAATCATAGAATTAATAAAAAAGTAAAGGTATAAAATCAAACTAAACAATACATTGGCCGTGTGTGATAGCGAGTATAAAATTAATGCTAACATCGTTTTATAGTAAAAAATTACGCGATACATAAAAGCATAATTATTCGAAAATTAAATAGACATTTAACATTAGAAGGCTACGTTTATGGCACAGAGGAACTATCGGGAGCGTGTCGCGAGCGCTCACTTCTCTTTGGGCTTCTTTTCCTTCTTGCGCGGCGGCGGGACTGGCGCCTCGCCGCCCGCTGCCGCAGGGGCTTCCTTCTTCACCACTTTCTTTACCACCTTTTTCTTGGGCGGGTCTGCGGGCGGACTGGGCTGTGCCGGCGACGTAGGCGTCGCGGGAGTGGTGGGAGCGGCAGGAGTGCCGGAGGTGGGTGTCGCAGGAGAGGCGGGTGCCACTGGAGAGATAGGTGTAACAGGTGTCGCCGGAGTTTTAGGTGTGGCGGGTGTGGTAGGCGTCGGCGGAGGTGTAGGTGTGGCGGGAATGGCAGGTGCCGCGGGTGTCGTGGGAGTGACAGGAGTGACGGGTGCCGGTGGCGTCTTTGGTGCCGCTGGAGTCGAAGATGTCGCGGGCGTAGAAGGTGTCGCAGGCGCCGGCTGGGCAGTTTCCGAGATGGAGGACTCTATTTGCGCAGCCGTGGAGGACTTGCCCTTGGCGCCGCCCTGGGAGCTGACGCCGACCTGCGCGAGCGACACGGCGGCGGCGGGCGGCGCGGCGAGCTCGCGCGCGATGATGGCGCCGGCGAGCGCGGCGGCGTCCTCCAGCTCGCTGTCGGGGGTGGGGAGCGGGTCGGCGGCGGCGGGCGGGCACAGCTTCAGTTTGCCCGCCGGCTTGCGACGCTCCTCGGCTACGCAACCAATTTATTCTCGCCTTTATTCTCTCGAGCGATTAGACGTGGCGTTAGTATGGCGGTCACATTAGAGAGCAAGCTAGGTTAGGGCCTGGAACAAAGTCGAGGGAAAACAGAACTACTTGGTTAATTTGAAACGATGCAAGCGGAAAGTTAGAAATTGTCAGTTCGGTGGAGTCACAAAGCTTCATGACCAATCATTACAAGGATTATTATTTTGTATTTGGAATCGGTTTTCTGGTAAGGAGTACGATCCATTATAGTTGTAAATAGGTCGAAGTAATAGGTATGAATAATTAAGTATTGTAATTATTTATAGATAGGTACTACATGTGTGAACAAAACGTGTGCTATCTACGTGAAGGTGTTTTATGGAGTGCTTTGAATAATGTTCCTTGCAATGCGTGAGTAAAAAAAATAAAGCATCGGAAAAGATGTATTACAATTTCGGAAAGGATAGAAAATTTTCGAAATTGTAACAATCTCAATGTGTTCATCACACAGACATATACAAGAGTTGCACCAAAAGGCAACAGACGCAACGAATGCCATCTGATGCAACTGCGCAGTAACAACTCATTCAGCTAATTTAGTAGACATTTAGTTTAACACAAGTACTACCGACTACCATCATAATAATTTTACCAGAAATAGCTGAATGAGTGGTCAACAAAATGTCCCTACGATCTGCATCTACTTGGACGCAACCCAATAACCACGGAATATTTCGGTAGAAAATTGTACAAACAACAAGAGGAATTCAAATTTGGCTGATGTATTTTTAATCGGTAAAGAATTTAATCCGATTGGAAAGGAGTAGCGTTGGGGCTATGGTTTGGCAGACTTCACAATGTAGGAGCTTAATTATAAACATAAAATATTATGTACAGGTCCTTCACCGTAACCCACATTCAGCGCAATTATTAAGTTGTGTTGAGTCCAAGTAAAATAATTAATATTACCTGATCTATCAAAGCCGCGTCTCTTGCGCTGCCTCCTCGGAAGCTGGGTGAAATAACAACGAATTTAAACGAAACGTATGCTGATAAAATAAACATTAAAACCAAACATCACAAAACGGCACAAAAGAAAACATGTGGACACATCGAGTATAAGGTGACGGTCGTCTAAGCTATTCACATACATCTGCCGACCGATCCACGGCAAACGGATGCAGCTAACTATAAATATATTAGTAGAAGTCTGAAAACTGCAAATGAACTCTGTGAGAATTGACAGTGCAAAGCTGTTAATCTTCGGCGGTGTCCTTGTGCGTATACTCACTTTTAGCAGCGGGGATAGCGGGGGCCTCTTCCTTGGACGGCGTGTTGGCCAGCGGCGGGCTGTCGGCCGCGGCGGCCGGGCCTGCCGGCGGCGCTACGGCCACTGCGGGCGCGGCGGCTACTGGAGTTTCAGTCTTGGGTGCCTCTTTTACCACAGCTGCGGCTTCTGGCGCTTTTTCGGCTTCTGGCTTAGCGGGCGCTGCGGGAGCGGCGACCGGCGCGAGTGCTTCCACAGGCGCAGGCACGTCTGGAACGACGGCTTCCACGGGCACAGGAACTTCACTTGGCGCAGAAATTTCTGCTGGTGCAGACGCTTTAGGAACGGCTGGTGCCACAGCTTCCACTGGCACGGGTACTACGGCTGGCTCTGAGACTGGCGAAGCTGCCTTAGCAGGCGCGACAGATACTTCCTGAGTTTTTGCCTCAGCGACGGCAGCTGGGGCCGCTACAGGGGCCACAGCTTCCACTGTCACAGGTACTTCAGCAACTGCCGCGGCTGCGGGGGCCGGTTCGGCAGGTGCAGGCGCCGCACTTTCTGCCGGGACTACCTCTTTAGCCACTTCAACTTGTTCAGCCACGGGTTCTTGTACAACTTCACCAGATTGAACTACGACCTGTTCTGGAGCTGGCTGTGGGGCGGGTTCCCTGGGTGGAGACTGTTTAGGGGGTGAGGAACGTGGCTTGCTCAGAGTCTGCGAGATCTTGGCCCAAATGTTAGCGAAGGAGTCGGCACCCATGTAGTCAATGTTGCCAGCCTCCCATCCTTGGCGGCGTGAGAGCTCGTCCAGAGCTTCACGCTGGCCAGCCGCGCCGGGCAATACTCGAGCCAGGTTTCCGGCAACACCAGTCTGTAACAGAGTAAGTCTTAGGTCATCTCTGATCTTGCGAATAATGAAAGGACTACATTTTAAATAGGAATATTATTCATATATCTAAAGGAAAAATGTTAATAGATAGTTTAGTACGTGCGGAGTACAAACAACTGGTGAGCATGCAAAGCTATCCTATAAACTGAGCATCAATTACGGTGGCGAGCACTTTTGCGTTTAAGCATTAAAAAATTAAAAGTTTTACCTGAAGTTGTCGGAGGGAAACATGTATGTAACTTACTTGGTCGTCAACCACATTAGTATCCACAGGTTCGTCCTCCGGTTCAATGGGCAATGGAGAGTCCGGCGGGGACGGAGTCGGGGTGGGTGGTATCTCATGAGTGCACACTTTCCTCCCCCGCGCGTCTACAGTAACTCTGTGCCTTAAATAGAAGCCATCGTATGGGTGCCTTGGCATTATGTCATCATAATCATCACTTTCGGTTGCCGACACATCCCCATTCATCATTTCGTGTTCTCTATAAGTATCAATTCGATGGAGTCTTCGAGTGCGACGAGTGCGTTTCTTATCTTTTTTTACGTGTACATGGTGTACTGCTATCTCTTCTTGTGTTGGGTAGTGTTTGTGTGAGGAAAATGATTCATGATTATTATAATTTTGGTGATGTTTTTGTTCATCGACATTATAATGCGACTGTATGTGGTGACTACTATTATCAGGTTGATGATCATACGAGTGTTTATGTTCCTGGTGTTCATGACTGCGATTGTGATGATCATGACTGTGACTGTGATGATCATAGTTTTGGCTGTGATGATCGTGATGATTGTTGTCTTGTGGATCGTGATGATCATGACTATAGCTATGTTTATCGTTATAATCGTGATGGTGGAAAGGATGTTCGCGAATGTCATGATTATCGTGACTCTGGTTATAATGATCATGATAATCTAAATTGGGGCTGTGATGAACAGGGTTGTGGCTGTGATGCTCATGATGTACATGGTTATAGCTCTGGTAATCATGATGATCAGAGTGGTGGCCATGATCACCGTGATGGGAATGGTGATGGCTCTGATGATCATGATGATCAGAGTTGTGACTGTGATGACCATGATGATCAGAGTGGTGGCTGTGATGATCATGGCTGCTCCGGTTATGGTCATGGTGGTGATGCCAATGACTCTGATGTTGTTCGTGTCCGTGTTGAGTGTGTTGTGGCCAATGATCTGTATAGTGTGGTTGATTTTCTTGATTCGGATTATGTTCTGTATAAGTGGACGGAGGTTTTTGAGCTTGATAGTCCCATGCATACTTTCTGATTTCTTCGTGGTCTTCAATCCTGACTAGTTCAACATGTTGGCTGGGCCCTTCTTCTGCGATTGGCGGGATGTGTCCTCTATAAATTGTCCATGGATCATGAAATTCCGACACATCGATCTGTTTCTCATATTTGTCTTCTTTCGCTTGTACATCGGGATGATGCCAAGCGAATTCCGACTCAGGGTCCAGGGTTGGTTGATAGTGGAATTCGTGTCGCACGTCATGTGGAGGTAACACCGGGGGCGCGTCTAGTGCCTCGGCCACCTCACCCTATCGGTTGAATTGAAACAACTCAGTAGTATGCATGCACACAAACACTTGAACTAAGCTTCGCACTAGCTATATCACTGTACAGTGCTAAAAACTTCGTCCAAGCGACTATTAGTTATTGTTTTTGCGTCACTTAATAAACATACTGATGTCAATCATTTCAGATAGGATAAAATGTTGCAGAAAAGAGAAGATCGAAATAAAAAAATAAAGTAAAACTAAATTCAAAAATGCAACAACAATTCGGTATGTTTATAAAGATTCCGCGGCATTCCACCAAAATACCAACACCATCTACTCCCATACTGATATTACTTAATTAAACCGTGCAAAAGCGAACAGATATAATATTTTGTGAAAGTTAGAAAATGTTAGTATTTTGGAGAAATATTATGTCACACGGGTAAAATAATGCTTCAAACATAAGGGTGCGTAAAGTAGCAGTACGGTGCACAAGCAACAGTGCAAGCTTTTGTTATAAGTGGGAGTTACTATCTAGTCACTCAGGGAATCACACCCTAACACGGTGCTATAATTAAAAGAAAATTATTAATATCAATACCTAGACACGTATACAATAAGACTGAGTAAACGCAAGGTGAAAAGCTAAAGTTGTAATATGCAGTCTCACCTCTGCAACTTTAGAGTCCTTCCGTGAATGCTTGGAAAACATGTTGTTGTGTTCAGAACGGAGGTCGTAATGACTATGGATCGACTTACTAGACCGAGCGAGGTACTACGAGACGCTCGCGGTCACCACATAAACCGCACACAGGCGGCTCCGATTTCAACAATGTGTAACCAATATGGAAATTAATATCTAGATCAATTGCAATAAATATGTAATACTTAAGACATCTCGAGGTTACAAGAGAGCGCATATTATTTTTGTGGTAATTCGATATTTGTGTATCGATTTCCATTGTTCTATTTGTATTCGTTGTTCGCCTAAACAAGTCTGCGTACGTATGACTAGATGGAATAGACATTGTTTGGCTTGTCTCGTGTTATTTATAGACTAACTAATCCTACTTGTGTTCTTAGAAGATGACCAAAGCCATTTTAGAATCTATAGATTGTTGTACTATCTTTGCCTAGGTTGTTACAGCCGTAGCTAAAGCGTTCAATGACTTACCATGCCGATATCGAGCTGAGAGTGAACATCTCCCACGAAGATGTCCCACCACAGTTGGAGCAAGCCGCGGATATGCTCAGGCGCATCCACGGACCCTGACTCGAAGTTGTACTGCTGCAGCCATGGCTTGGCAGCTCCGATGAAGTGGATAATCTTCAAATTCTGCCCGTAGCTGGAAGAGTTTATGAATCAGGAAGACTTATATTGCAAACAAAATAAATCATGAATTATGTTTTTGGGGGCATTCCAAGACCCTTCTGAAGAGTGGCAAAATTATTCTAGAATATATAATATAAATAGTTTCTCGATGCGTAGAATACGACTTTATTCATAGAATTTAATAGACGGGTTCAATCTTATTGGCAGCTACGCCATGACTGCGATAAAAATTCAATTTAGCAAACCGTTTGTCGTGGTCATGTGGACCATGAAAAAGAGCAAGTTCAACTTCTAATATCTATGTACCTATCTCTTTCTGATAACATGGTGTGATTAGACAGGAGCCTATCCTTACATGTCGTTTAGTGTTTAGTTTTATCTTTGTTCAGTCAGTTTAGATAACACAGACAATATTGACGAGTAAAAAAAATACGTTGCACAGAGGATGGATAATTTTGGCTCCTGTAAAATGATCTGGCCGAATGGACCGTATTTTAAAACTCCTGATTACGTATTTTTATACGAGAGCATATACGTTACGGTATTTATATAATACCTATATTGCGTAGATATTGTCATCGATATATACCCATAAACGAGTCCATTTGCGACATAGTATTTACGACTGCCAACGTCAATATCGGACGCGAATGCATCAGGTATTTTCACTCGTGCGGATCAAAGTGGTGAGATAAACTGTTTTCTTGGTTATAATGAAGTCACTGTGACTCACTGTCATGTGGTTTATAGTTTTATACAAAAGAAATATTTTCGTTTGGTACTTTTTCGTTTCTACTTGATTTGCTGCCTCAGTCTTTCGATCAAGCTTTGTCTTCCAAAATTATCCATACTTGAATTACTTGAGCAAATATACATTTGGAAAGCTGTCAACACAATGATTATTAAGATAACACGTGTAGTAATGACTCACTGTTTCAGAGCGGGCAGATACGAATAGAAGGCAGCAGATGTCACATTGTAGAGGAAAGGCAGATGCTTGTTGATGTCGCCGTGAGCCCAGTCAGAGAAGAAAGAGTTCAACAGGCCTTGGTCGCCACCTGTCACCATACATACGTGTTACATCCTAAACCACTTGATAAATCACCCTCATTAATACGAAAAATATCTAAGAACAAGTAAACATATTTCGTATTAATTTTCATGACAGTTCACATGAAAATATGACAAAATGATATCAGCTGTGTAAATAGTAAATAATAATCGTTTCGCAAATATCTGTAAGAGATCATACATTCTGGAAATTCAGCAATTGCAACAGAAAACTTCTAAACAAAATATATTTGGATGTTATGTGAAGGCAATTGAGTGGCTTTTAATTTTAGATATGAATCAGTAGGAAAGAACACTAGCAAAAATACATATGGGAGCTTAAAAAGATGTTACCATCGAAACTGCCGCGCTCCTGTGCGAAGGTGATGAGTTTGCTGAAGGTGTCCGCGGAGGGGGAGAACACGAACACTCCCGAGTTGAAGCAGTCGGGCCAGCCGACGTCGGGAGCCGCTGATAGCTGCTCACGTTCGAACAACTCGTCGCTGTTTTGTACCACCTAGTAAAAAGGTTTAACGTAACATTTTTGGAGAAATTAGGCTATAAGAGATATGTACACGACAAGATATATAGAATCGGTGTAAGGGAAACATCGCAATTTAGAGACGTCTACAGAAGGGACTTTGTGGAAAGACAAAACACGAGTTTGGAAATGAGCACAGATTAGTCTCAAGGCTGCAATTTACTCTTTCAAACTTATGGTAAACAACAGAAGTATTTTTAGCACAAATAATTTTTTTATCTTGTTGATGTGATCTTATCCTTTTGACCTTTGTCGTTTGGACAATTTGATAGATCTAATCAAAATTCTGAATTATAATGCTCTCATTATACAAGAGACTCGTTACGACCCACGTGAGGAACATGTTACAGTTGCTGTTGTATTTATCGAGCACTCTTTATCTACGCGTGGATAAAACTTGCGAGTTGACACAATAACCTGCGATAAATAAAACTCAGCGAGTCAATGGATTCTACCGAAACACTATCTCATTGTTTATTGTTGGGACTTAAATGTTCATAAATTGAATTTTTCTACTTGCTTTAATTATGTAATTTCATGATAAAAGCGATAATGGCATGCGAGCATCGTGTAATGACAGTTTTACTTTCACAATACATGACGCTACCTTCAAAACTAAAGAATGAAAGTGAAAATATTGGAGCGGGTCCAAAATCGTCGGGAACAAAATATTTGGGCCACGGTTATGCGGCTCGTCATCTCGTGTTACTGCACTAACGTCCACATCCGGTAACATTGACTTTCTTATCGCATAAACAGTTACAGATCGAAATAGAGTTAACGACTTTTACATATGCTCGTTAATACAACATTAAAAAATCGAAAACGATTTACAGCATTCAAAACATTTACGATTACTGCCATCTCTATGACATCACACATTAAATAGTGAAGCATTCGCAGATTTGGCTGAGACCACTGTGTGCTAATGCTTGACCATTAATCAAGAATACCAACTTTTAAATGGATCCACGTATGTCTTGTTAATAGACTGGCGAGTAAACCACTTTACGGTAGGACGTACATTCATTTTGGTTGACTGTCCCAGCACAAGAATTGATTGAAGCAATCGCCGGCCAAACGACTTTTATCTATATTGCTCTTTGATATTGCAAAAATATTTACACTATAAAGTTTATTTTGCAGCTCCAGATCATCATGCATAAACCTTGCTAAAATGGGAATGGATGGTGACGTGAGGACATGAAAACGTTTACTTAATAGTTGCCGGCAAACAGCTCAACGTGTACGATCTAATTTAGTCTAATTCATTAGTGCCGTCAACATTATAGGACACTCATTAATTAAACTTTAGAGAGAAGACAGATCTGTCTGAGAGTGTTGCCAAGTGGCAAGAAGCTCACCAATGTGTCGGCATCCAGGAACACGCACTTGTCATACTGCGTGAGATTCCAGCAGTGGATCTTGGTGAATGTGATGCCGAGTTCGGGCCGCTGCAGCAGCGCGAGGTGAGCCGCGTCTTGGGAGTCCAGTACATCCACTATTATCACCTCTGCGAACACCGCGCGAAGGCGATCTCTGAGAACACCCAACACAAACACATTTAAAAATCTTTAAACGTTACTTAAGTAGTGTTGTTCGTGGAAAATACCTCGTGTAGGATGTTAACCACTTAAGTTCAATTATTGTTGTTTATCAAATCAACATCGACAGATAAAGTGGAATCAAGATCAAGATGTGCCTATCAATATGTCGCTCATCCAGAAACGAATAATAATAGCCATTAAACGTGATAGCCATCAATATTTGCATTTAAACGTCTTTATTTGTCTGTATTTGTATAGCCCGAGTTCTAACGTCGCCAATGATTACTTAGACGACAAACTGTTTGCACGTGAAACATTATTTGAGTAATGATCTGTGAATATTCACGAATGCATAAATTACTTGCTAAACGAAAAAAGAGGATTGTAAACTGTGAAATAAATATAATGGCACAGTGATAATGTTGTATGACTGTATCGACAATCATACAATCAGTCAATAATGGCAATTTAAAAATAGGTGTTATCTTCGAAGCGCTCTGAGAAAGATACATTAGTGATGACTGCCTAGTTTTAATTGAGTGTCAATTGTTTGTCATTTAAACTGCAATTGGGAATTACTAGCGCAGGATTAGCAGCTGAACTTCCTTAGCAGATCACGATATTTTAATTCTTTAACTAACGTCATTTGCTTTTCTCCAAATTCTGGATCATGCTCCAGAAATCTACTAAATATCCAATCTACATACATTTAAATACTGTGCCTGATTTCCATTTTTGTTAAAGCTAAATGAAGGCACATTTCAGTCAATCGCAGAATTTAGGTAGTATAACGTCCCTGATTGCGCAACTTTTATTTTTATAGCCCTTGGCAAATAGCCTTAGTCTGACCCAAATTACGAATCTGCTCATTTTGTGCAGAAAAAATATGTTTACACATTCATTCTTTGGAGTGTCATTGTGGGCTTAAAATAGACCACCACTTCTTCCTGTGGGTGTCATGTCGTCATACAGAACTGATGTTGGACCAAACCATATCATACTAAACTACCGAGCCTTTACAATTACAAGGCTTGTTAATGAGATAGTTCTTGAAGTGCAAGCTTGGAATATAAGTCCAGTTTTCTACATCGCGTCCGAATTTCTCCCAGTGTTATCAAATGTCATACAGTAATTAAATTAGTGTTATACCTCATAGGATCAGTGACGGAGGGTGTGATGAGTACTACGGCTGGGTACGTGGAACCGACGCGGCGCAGTGAATGCGCCAGCACCAGGGCCCCCAAGCCGTACGAGTCGTTTGTGGCTAACGTCACCCATGCTCGGTCTGCAAAACAATACGGTTAAAGGAAACCAGACGTTAGACAATCAACACTTAAGCAGTATTGACTTGAACAGCGTTGTTTTGTCAACACGGAGTTGCTAGGTCACTGGCATCGTGTATATGCACGGCCCCGCTTTCGATTATTATTATTGGCCACACCTGCCAAACTGCACGCTGTTTGTTGACATTAGTTATCTTTGCATTTGTAGATGATGCGTATCGGTATATGTATGTTTATGCAGATACAGACAATTTTATTCCGTTACTCATCCATCACCGTTAATAGCAAACATTAGTTGTTGTCACTGTCCTGATTCCGGAGAATCAGGACCAGTGTCAACAACTAACAAGTACCAGTATGATAGTCTATTGTTGTTATGTAAAAGCAAATATCAGGAAAGGACTAGGTAAACTGCACGGGAATAATTCAGGAATTAATTAGTAAAATAATATATACACAGTTTTCCTGAAACACTTTTAATTCTACCAGAATGGATATTCCGTAAAGCCGAAAACACCGTAGCTTCTTTATTCAATGTAAAAAAGGGAGTGTGTCCGAATTTACTTAATTAATAATGAGTATTGAAAAAGGTTGACCATAAAGAGGATCCGAGGGAGATGCGAGGTCATCCCAATGACCAGGAGAACAAACAATCGTGATACCAAGAGTTTAGCACTTTTGCCTATCACATTCTTTGGGCCTAATTTTTAGCTGGTTAAAGAAACTAGTGTAAGTAAGTAAGAAGGAAATTATAACGTAATAAATATCTTCAGTTGCGAAAAAGATTTTTATCAACAGCTTGAGTGCTATCTTGCATGGAACGGTGGTCGATAGTTCTATAAACTCTCAATTACATATAATGACAAAATAAATCTCAAAAACTGTCAGTGGCTCAATTAAACACGTTATTTATAAATCCGCAGTATAATTCATGTCTAATTTGCAAACGCACGAGTCTAATCACATTTGTGTATTCGCCATTGGTGCCAAAGACGTAAATATCTAAAATAACTGGAGAAACGTTGTTTTGGAGGATTACGTGCACATATATTTTAGCGATCCGCTGTTCGTTCATGTCGGGGCGTCGCCTTCGTCATCGTAAAATGCCATGAGGAAGTGCGCAGTTTCTTCCTCTCAAGACGCAGAGCTCCGACGTATATTTTGTAGTGGGTACATTTAATATTGGCACGTGCTACTAGAGTTGGCGCCGTAGATGCGTATGCGCACTATTATTTCTTCACCTGTCAATATCACCACGTGTTCATACTGAAGACTTGACATTCAATTTAATTAGGAAACATTTTATTGCCTAGTCATTTGTTATCATGACTTGTGCAATTTTGGCATGCCATGCGATTTATTATACCGATTTAGTTTCGCAACAAGGTACGAACTAAGCCAAAACCATTACTGGCAGTATTATTTTCGTAAGGAGAAACGTGTCAGATTCCACAAATTATTGACTGGAATAGCTCCCGGCGTCCAGTCTGCGTGGGCCATTACATATACCACCATGCAATAGACAAGTGCCGCACGTTCAGTTCCGAAATAGCGCGACACAAATAAAATTCAAAATAAAACGACTGAGTCGCGTTAGATATTTCGTGTCGGGAACGTCCACGCCTATGTATTCCACAATTAAACTCGTAAGTCTTCTCTATCTACTGGTGACGTTTCAGACTGTTGGACATTCCCCCGACCACAAATCCTATGTATGATTATCCAATTGTCTGCAAATATACGTATCTTTGATATGAATAGAAAACTCGCGTTGAAAGTTTTATTAATTTGTCCCATTGTGATATCACCGACTTCGCCACTGCAGAACTCCCGATGGCGATGTTAGTTGATTTATATTTATATTATAAACTCAAAACATCCTCCATGCCATAAAATTATCAATTTTACATCAGGAAATTCCGTCAATATTCGAGGCCAAAGTTTAGTGGTTGAAATCTGCTCATTACATATTTTTATAGCGTTAATGATTTAACAACAACAAGATTTATTTTCTGAATTTCAGTTCGATAGCTGCCAGGATGAGTTAACAGGAAACGCCAAAAGATATTTAGGTAGTAGGAGAGTTATTTAATGCACGAAACATTCTCCTGGCAGAAGGCACCCCAACAAGGCACTCGAGAGTTGAGATGCAGGATCAGGCGCGCTTGGGAGCAATGTCCCTGCGGTTTCTATTTAGGTGCGGCCGGTCCGGCGGGATGGAACCACGCGGGCAGTCGACCGTTTAACGGAATAAAGGAATGCAATGATGACGTGTTCATCTTTTTATATTGTCACACAGCTCTATTCCAAACTACCAAAGAAAAATCGCCATATAAAAAATAGGCTTTCGTGATCCTCACTTTCTAAGCTAATCTCTGATGCACACGCTATGCGCCTTTAGCGAAATTCTTTGCACTTAGTCAATATTTAATTTTCAGTGTTGTAAAGTGAAAACCAAACACTAAGACTTGTCGTTTAGAGAAAGTGGGACTGGTTTGGAACTCAATTCTGCAAAATCCCATTCCTTTTGAACATGGAATAATGGCTTCAAATTATATTCATGACTGCATTCAACCACTTAAATCATGTTAACTAGGTGCTTTCGAATCAAATGATACTGCTATTGTCTGGAAGTTTGAATGGTTTACTGCATTAGTGATCACGATATAGCTGTATTATCTGTATATAAGATGGATCGGCGCCTGTTAAGCCGCAATCAGGTCGGATGAACCTTTGTGGTTTATGTTGAACATCGGATATCAAGTTAGGACTATACCTAAGATGCAGGCGCCAGGTTAGCTTGACAAACACTCTTAGCAAATTGCTTTGTAGATGGCTAATCTTAATACGTTGATGTCAACCACCTTATTATAAAACGTTTTCTGATACCACGGTTTTGCAAAATCCATGTCTCTAGCCCTATTGGCTAGAGTCCACATGCATTTTATAATAGGATCTCTTATGGCCTTATTTCGCGAAACGATGTCAAAATCAAATGACTGGCTGAACCCATGGCCAGGTTAAATTCTCTTATCACCGTTCCATCTCAATTCTACCTTCCGTCAGAATCGAGTGACCTGGAATTTCTTGCTGGTTCTTCTCTACGGTCTCTTTAAAACCGATCAAGTATCTATACAACCCTATTGTAATTTATGTAAATCCTAGTATGGATTCGAGCTTCCAAAATTTTGGCGAGATACTAAAATGATGTATCGTAATCGGAGTTGAAACGGTTAAGATGACTGCAAAACAAATAAGTGCAGTTACCATAACAGTTGATATGGAGCCACTGATAGGCTGGCTGTTTATGAATGTCGATATTTGTAATAGATAACGACACTGTTTACGATCGCAAACTACTGGTACAAAAGAAATTACAACGTAGGGTAGAACAATTCGTAATCTATCTACGCTTCTAACGTAGAAGTGACGTAGATGTTTGTGGGGTCAATAAAGATATCGGACACATGCTAGACCAGAATAATTCAAGGTCATCCGGCTACTTCACAATTCACAAAGTATAATTTCGCAAAAATTACAATGTTTTGCCGATTTAATTAATACTTATATCAGGTCTTTTAATGGGACATTTAATGGTTTGGTTAGATGGTTTTGCAATACCTACTTCGTTTGCATATCGAGAATAAAAAAAATGTCTGGAGTTTTTTTTTTCATTATCGTGATTGTCAAGTGGCGAAAAAAATGTAGGTAAGTAATAGGGATATTTACACCACTTTATAATAAGTATGGTGCACACACAACGTTGATTTTTCCTTAATGAGACCTAAGTTTGTAAAACAGTCTAAAAAGTGATAACTAAATGAAGATTTCAGTGAGAGAATTTCTAATAGAATTTACAGCTGACCAGGAAAGCACTCAGACTATTTTTATCTACCCTTGTAAAAATAATTAACATTTCAATTACTTAGTTAAAATACTTTCGTTTCTGTTCAATTACCGGCTTCAATTATTTTAGTGAGTAAGTAATTAATGCATAGGAATGGTTATTTTATAGAAAAGCCGGTAGATTGCGGTGTAGAAAGTATAGGTAATCAAAGCTTACTTGACATTATGTGGCCGGGTGTAGTCTCGCGTGTGACAGTTTCAGTCACGTCTCTTGTATCACGAACTACACGCGCTCTTCGCGCAACACTAGCTAATGCACGCCACGGTGCTTTAGCTTAGAAGAAAAGTGACGGATTC
>JAKRBP010002075.1:497508-507559 GCA_022398575.1 Heliothis subflexa | reverse complement strand
AGTTTAAAGTGCTGATTTATAATTCGTACTGATAAATAATGATTTTATATTGTTCCATCAGCCAACAATATCAATGAATTGCTTTCATATCAAAGTACAAGTACCTAAACGTGGAGATAGTTAATTCAATTGATATCGCTTTATTAGAGGAATATATCCGCTAAATATTTAAAATTCAAGTGTTAAATTGATAACGTAACCCTTAAATTGTCTGTAATTAATGAACGTCCCGGCGGAAGTCAACACAATGGCGCTAGGGAGGGGAAACAATGGCTGACAGGGGACTTTGTCGCACTCTGACCTCCCAATCACTATGAGCACCGCTTAATTATCAACGAGTAACATTACACTGACATAAGCGAACAAAGTTCTCGAAACTTTCAATTAAAAATAATACTACGTATGTATTCATGTGAACTTTCGCAAATTTTTACTTTCGGCCAAAACTTTCGCGAAAAAAGAAACAATTATGAGAAAAAAAAACTACGAAACTAGAACAGCCTTACACATATGCAAGAACAGTTTTTACGGTACGTGAATTTGCAGCACAATTTACAAAATACTGTTCTAAATATTTTGACTCGAAAGACCAAGAATGTTGAATGACGTAGACCTTAAAACATTTGGAAGGACCAAATTAAACTAACACACATGACTAAAAAGTATACAACTGTTGTCTGTCTATAAACGAAATTGGATCTATAAACGAAATGTGGGTAACTCGTGCAATGAGTAATGTTTAATGACAGGAAACGCAAGGACAATGACCGATTGGCAGGAACACTCCCGCGCAGCTGAGCAGCGCTGCCTTTGCTTTGTTTCTTTATTTTCTAATGTAAGCTTGTGTACACAACATACTAATCTGATTGTTAATATTTGTTGTTTAATATCGACAGCAGATAATGAAAAAATAAAACTTCTGGGAAAATTGCATCATGATAAAGTATAAACTCATCGAGTTTACTAAAGCTTGATTCTCAATGTGATGTTAAATACTTTCATCCTCATTTAAAACGAAATTCAAGATGTCACGAGAACGTTAAAAAACTGATATGACAAGTCTATTGTGGGCTGTCGACAATCCAGTCCTTGGTCATGCGGCCACACCAGTTAGACTCGTCCTACAATGCCATTCCAGACGAGTGCCCTGCTGTCCAAGTTAGCCCTATTGTCACGCACTTTGCGCAGAAAAAACAACACCTAGGTAACAGGAGACCATTCATTTTGTTGCCAACATAAAAAAGACAAATATTGACAAGGTGGAAATATTCGCCCTTATAAATTCAAACTAAAGCCTCATATTAAATTACTGCTAGTTTTTTAAATACATATGGTAAACCATCCAAATAAAATAGTCAAACTAAACATTTATGGAGTTTCTTTAAATACAATACGAATATTATCAATTATTTAAATGGCCCATTTGGATGGACCGAAAAAATACGAAAATGGTGTTATAAAAACAATGAGCATAAGAAAATAAGATTCTCCACACACGTTATAATCTAAACCACGGTGTTTGCCCAAACGCGAGAACCAAAGCTAATGCGGCCAAAATTCTTCCAACGCCAAAACAGCTTGCGTGTATCAACAATTCTATTTTAAAAGGAATAGAGTTTACATTCCCGTGACTAATGATTAGAAGAATTTGTCCACGTATATCGGGCCGGTCATCGGGACCATCTAAGAGAATGATAGTTCCCATATCGAGTGGATTACGACCGAAACCATTACGCTTTACGACGATTTGATTGGTAACCCGCAACAAACGATATAGGAGCACGCCAGCACCGTATAAAGTATAGTACCGACACGTAAAAAGCCCACAATTTACGGACACCTCGTAAAACTTGTGTCCTATTGTTAATTTAAAAGCGATGAAGCGCGATAACTCACATTAACAACGTTTGTTTTAGGAGAACCAGTAATTATTTTACGATTTGTTTGTTTTACGAAATACTTGATATTCCTTATCGATTTCATACAACGTAAGGTGTTTGCTAATAATAAATCCCTTTTCATGATTAAGTAACTAAATACCACGCCTAAAGGAAAATAGTATCATGGTCTAGTTTTCGTGGAACTGGACCCATTCTTATGTGATACAGTAGATAACGAAAATGGAAACATAAAAGAAAATGAAGGACAATGCTCAAAATATGAATAAGTAATGAAGACCGCGTTGGAAATAGTAACAAGTAAAGGTTACACTGAAATACAAATGATGACGTCAATGTAAAATTGATCTAGATATGTATTATCTCTTGAATATAACACAAAGGCATTTCCTGGATACGGCTTTGAGACAGATTTGGCAGATATCCCAAATTCACGAATGCTCATTTGAATTATTTGACAAGTTCTTTATCTTTAAAGTTCATCCTTGATTGTTTCGCGAAACGCAATCACAAAAAGCTGACGTTTTTAAGCCTTTTTTCTATTTCAAGATTAAAAATAACATCAGAGCCGACAAAAATAAAAAAGTTCACTGGATCTGCGTTAAAAACGTCCTATTGAGCATTATGAGTGTGTCTTTGACAACCACCGCGCATTCCGAAACGCTAGGAGCACAATACGAAGCACACAATTGTGCACCTTTCTAGAGCAGAACTACAAAGGACCAGATTATATTGCAAACATCTTTGTACGGCTTACCGAAGATATTTATTGCGAACCATCGGCATTAGTTGAAGATTCGCACGTTTTAATGTTTGGGACAAATCACAATAGTGGGATAGGTCCCTAACCATAGATATTTTAAAGATCCCTAACCCTTCGTGTTCGGAATTTATTGTGCTTTTAATATTTCCGTTAGCAACAATAATGTGTGAGCATAAACAACTACTGATAAGCGTTTTATTATATAAACGAAGAACTATTAAACCTCCTTCGATAGCAAATATAATACTCGAGACTGCATTTGCGCGTTGGCCATACCTTAGCTTGTAATACCCTTAAGACATTAACCCGTGATTTATTGGGTATCTAAAACCGCATTTAATTTACGTTAATTTTCGCTTCCATTATTGTAGTAGAATTTCAACAGCGACCATTAGCGTCATTATCTCTATTCAAGTGTCCGCCGAGCGATCAATGATCATTACTCAGTTTTATTTATCTTATATTTGACGCTATAAAAAGGACATCGATGAAAACTCCAAATTACCTATTCTCACGACCATTAAGTTTAAAACAGGATATATATTTCTGGAGAAGGCGACAGAGGAAGCTGTCTTTCATAGAAATTATATGGAAATAGTTGAGATCAAAGCTAATACTTGTCGGCCGTTATTAGGTACCAATCGATTAACTGACTTTTGGAAATTGGAGATTCATATAAATTTAGTTTGTTATGAAGGGAAACACCCATATATTATACATTTCTATAAAATAATCCAAACTGCGTATCAAAAACTTATTTTAACTTTTGATAAGTCAGTAAAGCTCCTAATTTAAAAAGTTGTATGTGGCTGCTACGAAGTATTGCTGCTTGAAGGTTAAATTACTGCACATCAGGTGCATCCCCATTTTAATATAAAATTAAACCTTTTTTGGATAATAATTAGCAAGAAAATTAATTCAGATCAATCTTAAGCATTGAGGTCGATCGAGATTACTGCGGGCGGACGTTTTACGGAACTTTGCCCTATTAATTTTAGATAGGGTCCGATACCAGCAGCCGGGCAGCGTGTTGGCCAATGCCTTGTGACGTCATAATAATTGGCTATCCAGCAAAATTACACGGTGCACCATTTATTCGCAAGTCGGCGATCAGAATCGTGAGTTGTAACGACTTACTATCATCAATGTCTGGCCAGTCACTGTTCCGTGGTATAGATTGTAAAATGGGCTTTGTGGACTCCCTTGTTTATGCGAGAAAATAGGTCGTCCGGAAACGCGAATGACCTCTACATTATAGCCCTGAGTTCAAAGGGCTGCCAGCTGTATTTTATCCCCACAGTTACATTGTTGGCGTCTAATTTATTAGATTCTGCTCCTATTGAATTCTTTTGGTAAAAAGGGAATTTGGGCCACAAGAGTTCGAGAGACGATTTTAGTGTGCTTTGATGGTGTGCATCATTAGCACCACTCATTAACGACCATATTAGCTAATCCACACTTAACTCCTACAGTGAATACATAACGCTCAACTTTATAACGACTACCTTCACCTAAATCAGCTTAAGATCAGTTTCACTTGCAACAATGGATCCCTATTACGCAAACTAGAAGAATACATAACATGATCATCAAAAAAACCATGCGTGCTAATCTTGTTCGCGTTGCACATTCATCAAAATTTATGACGAGTAAATTGGCCAAATAATGATTCAAGCTCATCATAGATTCCGATCTTGCCATGATATCCAACACTTCATGATTTCGGTGTAATCAAGACTATTTCGGAACCTACGAACAGCCTTCACTAAAGCTATTTAGGTACGATTTCATGCCTCCAATCGATATTGACATTGGTAATGAGTGTTCGAAAATTCATGAAGTGTGCGACTCCATAAATAATGGTAACCTTTTATGGATGGTAAAAAGTAGTTCTAGTACTACACCATTATTTATATTGATGGGCATGTACAAAAAATGTTTTAAAGTCTGCATGTTACGGACTTTATTTTAAGGTCTGTTATTTTCAAGGAACGTTAATTTAAAACAGCGTCTAGGGAAAGTAGACTAAACCACGTCGGGTTTGTGAGAATAGTGGTTTACAAATCAACAATGATGAATGGCACGGGAGCGGATGGCAGGTCAGATAATAGGTGGCGTAATTTTTGCATAACCTATTGGAGGTTTCTATTTCGTGAGACAACGGAAAACGACAACTTCAAGATGAATGAACACATTAATAAAAACGTTCGGTTTGTTACGCATGCAGCTGAAAGCGCACGCATCTTTACGATGCGGCGAACGTGCGAATAGGAGCACTTGCGCAAGCGCATACGACGAGCGACGACTCGTCGCTTCACTGTCGAGAAATGGGCTTTTATTGCCACCATTTATCTAGTCTAGTTGCGTTTATGATAAATTGTCATGATAAACAATTTTCAGATGAGACTTTCTCCTCTCGCACGTATAAAATGGTAATGCGAGGAAATTGTTCGTTAAGTTAAAAGTTTGCGATATCAATGTTATTGTTTAAATTCCGTTTACTTACAGACTGAAGACAACGCCAAAGGTTTTCGAGATGACTCCCATGGTCTTCTTCCAACCCTTGATGAATTGGCGGCGGCGCGCCCCCCGGGGCGGCACTGTGCGCGCCCCGAGCTCCGTGTAAGAATTAATTTTGGCGGCCTTCGAAGCCTCCAATCAAACTCCTCATCACTGGCTCAGTCACTTCACTGGTCAAAATTAGTAGCGCACTGCATAAACTCCTTAACTCATGTCAAGAAACCGTGTGTCCAACTTTATGAAGGGTCCCACCCTGTCCTGGCGACGTAGGGCCCACCTCATTACAATACAATCCACTCCTGACGACTTATTTCGGTTGTCCAATTTGAATATCAAATCGGCGCACAGTCACGGAAGGTTCGATGAACATCGCACTCGTAGCGGCGAGTGGTCGGACGAAGCGTGCGCTCGGCGTGGAAGCGCGGACTACACTGGCTGACGTTACTGTGATTGTATCGTAGAGCCGGCTGCCGGGGACGCTACGGCGGCCGCTACGGGGGTGTTGTTTGACTTTGTAAGCTCGCCTGACTCACACTGCAATTGCGTTGTTTTACGGCGTTATGTTTGTCCAGGCGGCTGCATAACATTTCATTTGATGCAGTTTCAATTTAGCGGAAAATCTCTACGCGGAAGACACCTGGACACGTTGTCAGATTTCGCACGCGACAATTACGCACGATTCAAAAACGGAGCTCGCTTTCATGTAGCTCATTGAACGCCTAGAGGTGTTTCTTGCGTGAACGTCTCGCCCTTAGACCGCTGTCAGTGCTTGATAGAACGAACACAACGAAGTGACGTAATTGTTCAATAAATTGTCCAGTAATCGCCTACGCAAGTTTCAAATGTGCAATGATGTTGGAGTGCAGGCTTTTCGTGCACTGCCAATTTGTTGATGTCAGAGTGAGCTCAGTCCTGACTCATTGTTGTGTGCATATAATAAGACCATATATTACGAGGGTCCACATACAGAATTTAAAAAGTTATATAACTATATGCATAAGTCTTGAAACTACATGGATGACTCGTCCCGAGTATGAGTAGGAGTAGGTTGCATTTAGGATACCTACCAGCAGTTAAACAATAATTTATAACACAAACTAAAATAAACTTTTAAATGGAAGTTATCAATTTCAATATTTAAGTATGGAAGTTAAACTTAGGATTTATTTGAGGATAAATAAATAATTTACATTTCCACAATTCTAGCCTGCTCATTTATCTGAGCTGGGTTTATAACTAGAGCATGTACCCTGGCATTAAGTCATCCCTTTACATCCTTGGCTCAGAACGAATGTGCGCGAAACAAGTGTCCATCAGCACGCAACTCCACTTACATATCTCATGCTCAACCGGTAACATTATTACTAGTATTTATAGACTATTTAGAGGTATAAACGCAATCCTGGCTTCAGACATGTTGAGGGCGAACCTGGAGGAATTCTTTGTCAATTTATTGAACTGCATAGTGATTGTTGAATTTATCTGTCGCTGGCATGTATGTTAGTGCTGCTGCCTATTTAAACCAAAAGGCAATGTCTATTTTAAAATCAGATTCAATTATTATTCCAAATGTTGCTCTCTTAAAAGTATTACTTAGGCCTTCGCTTCGAAAAAAACTGGAGGTGGTATTTACGAGGAAAAAAATGGTAGCTAGAATATTTTAAAACATTTTCTATATAAGTCCTATGACGTCTGTATGTTGAACACACGTGTGTAACATATCGGTGACCCAAATCTGCGATGGTAGGACCCCACTGTACGCAGCACCCGTATGTCACGACCTTTGTGACTACTGTTTATTTTGGGATAAAGATTATTATCAGAAGAGTATAACTCAATATTTAAAGCAAGGAAAGTAATTTGTAAAATCTACTTAATTTCTAACTCATGTTTTAAAGATTTGCGGACAAAAGGACCAAATTCGTAGTACTCATGGTCCCTTGTATCGGACTTATAGATACTCATTTTAGATTTATATATATCTGATGTTGGGGGGATTTGGGAATATTTGAAATAAATTTTCTATTATTTCCCGATAGGCTTCGACGTTAATGGAGATAACTAACTTCCTAAATAGTTTCCCTGACATACTTATAATGACTGCACTGTCCTCGGCCTCGTCCTCCAGGCCCTAATGTGTATCGGTGGACTATGACGTCAAAGCTCTCAAGGGTTCACTAATATAGTTTATATTCCATCAATATTGCTATCATGTCCTTGATGAACTACCTAGTCGGGCTCAATCTACTCGTGTTTCGTTTTGATGATAACCTACTTTCAGAAACAGAAATAGGTACAAACATCGTAGATATCTTTATTTTTACGAATGTTGTTTCGTTTTTGTTTTGACCTGAATTTATGGTTAGGAAAAAAATTGCTGAAATAATTAACTTTTACCTTCATCGAATGCCATAGTAGAGAAATTAACTTTACTAAGTTCTATCATAAAAATCTTGTAAGATGTTTAATGTATGTATTTTTTTCACATTTAAATTTTCAGTTCACATTAGTCGCGGCCTCAAAATTTCAATAATAACTCATCTGTCGTGTTTACAAAAATTATCTTCCTGAATGCTTGTCAAATTAAATATTAGCGAAATAATGCTGCATTGAATCGCGTGTCTAAACGAATTAGTGACTAAAATGTTGTGGTTTAAAATTTTTGTCCGTGTACAAGTGGCCTAGTACCAGTGTAATACAATGTTTATGTTAAAGTATGGCCTTAGACAGCAGAGTAACTCAGAGCAATGCTCTTGTCAGAAACGCGTAAAGGTGTAAATAGAAAATATTACTGCGCTCCGAAGGACCGAACCAGTCTATTTTATGACTTGTAATTTTAAATAGCGCCCATGATTAGCAATAGTTTAAAGTATATAAATATTCTTGGCTCTAGGCAGTTAGCCCTGGAACCACATAAATGACTGGCTACTTAACCTGACAAGATATACTTATAAAATTTTCTCATTATCTCCTTTTTAAAATATTAAGCGCCTTATATTCTCGAAGCGTTAAGTACTATAATACATGGGTAGTGTTCTTTATGCTCTTCTTAAAGAGGGGGCTGCATGCCTATAATCAAATGGTTGAGATTTTGCACAACTTACACACGTAAAATAAAATCCAGAATAGTTTTCCAGGCACCCTTATTTACGACGCGAACGAATACCAATTTTGCGTCTACATATGATATTGATGAAATAATAATACCCACTTCGAAAATGACTCTTTCACCTATCGAGAAAATACATCAACATACCACACAACAAACCAGTGACGTTTTGGTATACGTAGTACCATTCCTATACGTAGTCGAAGGAAAAGTCTTAAAAGGAACTGCAATTATATTGGTGCTGATGTACTAAGACTAGTCATCTACTACGTCATGTGTCAACGTTAACCTTTACTAGTTGTTTACCGTGGTTTTGCTTGAATCCTACAGCGCATATTCATGAATCCTGATAAGAATTATAACCTCATGTCTTTTGTTGACAGAAAGTTTCTAAGAAGGAGCTTCGGAAGTTACCGAATGAGAATCAGTTGTGTAGCGTTTTAAACAGTCAGAGTTACTTTTTCAATAATAATTAAGCAAGGAAAAATACTACCTATATCTCTAGACAGACAGTCTAAGGTAAATGACACATCGGAATTGCTTATAATGGTGTAATTGATTATTTTACGCTCGCGCCAATGTCTGCGTCTTTGTGACATTTATCATCAACGTTTTTTCCTATTCTACGTAAAATGCAATGTCTAACGTTTGAGGTCACTCCCTTTTCTGATATCCATGGAAAAATTGATGATGAATGTTATTACTTATTTATCTTGAGGATTCCTGAGTAAAAAAACATAACCCTTTATGGCAGTTGGTAAATCTGCTTCTTCCTGCCCGTTGGTTAATTACGTATTACGAATTCACCTATTATTATTTGCCTATGAGTTCAAGTCTTATTCTTCATTGCATATTGTATATCTATCAGTCGTCACTACATTATTGTCCCTTAAATATCTGATTCCATCCAGTGTCTTATTATGTATTCCTCTTATCCTAAAGCTATTAGGACTCAGAAAATTTCTTGTTACAGTACTGACGAATTGAAATAAACGTAGGCAACGTTATATTCTCAAGAATGGTCGTATTTTAGGCAAGTATGCTCTCCCAGGATCTTTTGATATAGCTGCTGCGGGTTTTGATTTATCTACAAGCTGTGTATTCATATCATAATTTAACTACTTAAACAATACAACATACTTTATTTTAAATGTTATCCAAGAGGTGACCAAAGTTAAGATTAATATGTGAATTTTATACTTTTTGGGAGCTGTCAGGTTTAGTTTATTTTGAACACTGAAAACAATGTCTTTACCCACATTTAATTATTTAAATTCATAATTGTTTCGAAAATTTAGTTTCCCATTATAAACAATAATGACGTATGATTTTGAGAAAATACGCTAATATTTATTTAATTGATTCGTCCTTGACTCTGTTACCTTATCATCGGTAGATATTGAAATTAATTAGTGTGAAGTGACACAAAATAATAAATAAGCGAATTAACTAGGGTCGTCCGGAGTTGATTAAATGAGGTAATATGCGGTCTAGTTAAAATTACTTCTCATATCAACTAAAATATGTTGGTTGATACCTATAATACCTATAAATGAATTCGTGGCGAAGATTTTATTTTACTTTTATAAATTGGGGATATTTCTTCATAATAGTTTTTTCTTAGAATTCGTAAAATTGGTTTGCTTTATTGTCTACCTTATTTAAAGTGGTAATCAACTCTGTAACCCTACGTTTCTTATACTAAAGGAAAATCTAATTCTAAAAATATAAATTACTAGCTTCCGCCAGCGGTTTCACCCG
>JAKRBP010002075.1:431389-444576 GCA_022398575.1 Heliothis subflexa | reverse complement strand
TCTCAAAACTTATGAACACACGAGGTATAATGAACTTGAGACTGCTAATATTAATGTTTACCAAAAAAACTGTAAATTATTATTCTAAAGCTTTAAGTGGTCATTCTACTTTTTGTGCTGGTACATAACAAATTGAAGGGCACCTTCATAGAGGCAATGTAAAGATTTGCTTACAAACCAAAATCTGGCTTTAACCATATCGGTCGAATCGGTCCATCGGTCGAAGCAAATACGTTTTGAGCCAGGAAAGAGTCCCAAGTAATTTATGCATAAGACAGAAAATAGATAACCGAACTCACTGTTACTTTCACCGCTCCATAGTCATTGCAACGTGTGTCATACTTCCTGACGGCACTTAAATGCACTTCAGAACAGCAAAGTAAGTTAGCCTCTCCATCAAATATTGCTTTATTTCTGACTATACTGTAAAGTAAGCATCTATATTAATATGTACTCTTTACTTTAAATCATCATAAAAATTACAGGTTCCAGTAACTTGGTATTCAGTAATAAGATCCTTGGTATGTAGTTCAGTGACAAATTATTCTAAAGGAAATATTTCTCCAATAAATTCTTATACGCGTGGTAAGAAACCGCAAACCACAAAACTCCATAGCTTTTCATACTTGTTCATTTTATACACCTACTTGACTGGATATTATTTTAACACTTCATAAATAGGAAATGATAGTTTAAAAGCTAGTCACTTCGGATTGAGATAAGTTGACTGAACTGGTACTTGTTTTCTGCCCGGCTATTGGTGGAAGGTAAACAGGACAACAGGTTACTTTTAAAATTTCAAACGTTTCGCATACAGTAAAACCAACTATAAATTAAACAGAGGTGACTTATCAATAAAAACATAATTCAATAATATAACTAAATTGTTATACGACTCCGCCAGTATACGTCACGTAAGATTGATAAATGACCGAACAAATATTTATTAAACATCCATAAAAAAGTAATGCGCTTTCGGCAGCCATTAAGTCCAGCCCTAGACGTGAGGGTCCGGACTAATCCCTCAAACAAGTGTATGGGCACGTGCCTCGGGGAACTTGGAACCTTCGAAATTATTTGTGAAGATTACCCAAATACCGCATGTCATCAAGGAATTTATTGAACAAAAGCGATATAGGTACGCCGCTATGGTAACGCTGCTGAAAGTGTGTTTATAGCATCCGCCTTCCTGCTGTGGACCGACGAAAATACCGTTACGCCCGCACAACCAAACTCCATTGATTTACATACGCAAATCATGACGAATTGCTCACAATGCGCAGCCGAAATACGCCGATGTTCATCCACCAGTCCACAACACAATACTGAGCGAAGTGATTCATTGCCCACTTCCACCCACCGAGAGACCATATTCGTATGAATGAAGATGTTATCCTTAGACCTTTTTGGAAATTAGACCAAGTCGCGCCTGTCGAAGGTTGTTTGTAAACTCATTAATATTTTAATCCAAGGGCACTCGTCTGGAATGCAGTGCTTATAAAAACACAATTCCAATTCAATGACCAGAAGCACAGATCTTGCGACTATGATGTTTATTGTATATTGCAAATGTCAACGACGTGCTTTGTATCCATGTGCCTGGAAACTGAACATTTCTATTCAGAGCAAAAGCCTCATCTCCTGTTTATTAAAGTCTATTCAACCACTAAACTAGTAGGAAATGGCATACAAGATGTCTCACGGCAATGTATATCTACATTCTATTGCGTCCTTACGTGAATGGAATGTCCGACGGGGAGACACTTTAATTTGTTGTAAATTCTTTTTATAGAAACTAATAAGCTGTAATGGTTATCGCATACTATATGTACCGGTTGAGTTATGGAGTAAGTCATGGCGGAAACGGCCTTCAACAAAAACAAACTAATGTTACATGGAGGGGTTTAAAAATTTTTACACTCGTTAGTGCATCCGGTGAATTACGATTGCGCGTGGTGTCTTTTTGCTGTGAGTCCGATTTAAAAAAATAAACCGATCAATCGGACAACATAGCACACAGCGAGGGAGAATATCCTGTCGCCGCGGGAGAGTGGGGAGGAGGTTGCGCGCAGGCATCCATGAATGGCCCTAACGAACTGGCTGGCCTTGGCAGGACGGCCCTGCGGCCCTCCAGTGTCGCGGCTAGCTACGGACACAAACTTACATCTAACACTATAAGCCATTAACACCCCATGACATATTGCCTTCTTTTGAATCGCATTCATAAATACATGTATTATGATGAGTTATTGAGTCAGGGCATTCAGCGTGTACCTAATCCGATGTCAAAGACTAGCATTAAAGCTCAAAGCAAGATAATATTTCTTCCACTGATGAAATGGGAAAATCTGAGCTAGTTTAGTTCGAGACCTGATTATGTATCGATAGTGATACATACCTATGATAAACTATGTTATAAAACAGGAAACGCTTCAAGTCTTGCACACATACGCATGTACGAGCGCAGTAAACATCTCATTCACGATCCTTTGATTGAGTTTGAATGAGTGACGTGCTCAGCGTTTACAATTCGCCTCGTAACAGGAAGTGAAACGAGTCCAACTATATCAAGGACGCTAATATTGGAACATGATTTGTTACTCCATTCATCAAGGCAACTGCTTCAAACTTAATTTCTTTCATAACCTGTTTGATGGCAGCAAGGTTGGTTATTTCATAATAGTCTTCGAGAGTGTTAAAGATTTTTAAGATAGTAGTGTTTATATTAATGTTATATTATGCAGGCAAATGATTGGTGCGACCTTGAACAGACCAGGATCGACATGCTAACCCACTTAACGCGCCGTGCCTGCGCGTGCCGTCAAGGGATCACGGCTCGAGCTAATGACGCCACCATCTACAACATCTGGTGATTTGCTTTTATTTGTTCAGCTATTTACATGAAACACATTGATGAATTTACGATTTAATCATTCAAATCTTGCCTGAGAGTAATACTGATAATACAAAGATTTATGCAAAATGTAAGTGAAGAACACTTAGCACGATCCCTCAATTTAAAGTCCATTTAAAGGGTATAATGACATGCACCAAATACTTTCTTAGAGGTCAATGGCATAGCAAAGCGGAAGTTCACAAAGTAGACGCAGTATTTGTTCGTCTCCCATAAACTTTGGGAGGTGCTGCGGGCGAATGGTCAGGTAAACATCGACAGTTTCGTGCCACTGGTGACGATGGTTCTCAGGCAAGCCGCGGAACGTGCGGAAGAAGTTACGTTACGCGACCATGTAGCCGACCAACCGTCTCCCGAAATTTAAATAAGAGGAATGAAGGCATGCTGTCCAATAGGAACAACTACTAGTACCCATATTAACGTCAACTGTGGACTGGCCAAGCAACGCTTTTAGGAGTTGCCAATACCAAGTTGCCAAGACACGCCTCCAACTCATTATTTATAGAAATACTATTCACACATTGATGTAAACAAAGTTTTTTGGCTAAAAGATTCCCATTCGATTTCTAACTCTGCACCGTCATATACATAAAAACTCTGATCTGAATGAGATTCCTAACGTAAATGCTACGCTCTCATCAAACGATCTTGTCAAGCAATGTTCCCAAACTCCTTAACTGTGTGCATTACTTACAAAAAACTTATTGAAAATTGACGGCGTGCAAAGGCAGAGGGTCAACTCGTGATCGATGATCGACTACGGTACTTTTGTACTAAACTCCTGAGTCAGGCACGAATTCTGATTCACGGTACTATACTGTGGAGTAAATGCCAGATCATTTGGTGTCAGTTAAAATTGCCGTTGCGGATCCGTGAAGGAACGTTGACCTGGATTAGTGAACGGCCGCCAGCATATGATACTGCTCTCATATTCAATGCACAAATGGCCAGTTTAGCAATCGGTTCACAGCCCGGATCTGCGTCTTGAAAACAGAATAAGATGTGAACAATGCCTCATTATAGACCGGTGTTGTTACCACCACGGTCTGAGCTAAGGAAGTCAATATCTATTAGCTCGTCACAATAGGTGAGCGACATCCGAAGCTCATTACTGGCATACGTTTCCGTTGGCGATTCGCAACACGCGAATAAATCGCGGCCTATCGGAATATCAGTGGGCTTATCACGTTTTATATACGTTGTGTGAACATTACTTTTTAAGAAGTAAACAAAGATTGCATTTAGTTATGCGTTCTTGTCATCGTTTCTTATTAATGTCGATCTGATTTCTAATCGTGCCAATAATGCAACCTCTAGATTTTAGTTATCAATTTTATGAACATGCCACGTTCTCTGTAAACCATTTTGATCTATGTTACATCGCAGAACAAGCTTTTGTCTGAGACAATGAGTGAAAGATAATGGATGTAAATGAATAACGCGAACTGTGCTGTCTAGCAAGTATTAACATTTATATCAACCTGTCGATGTATACGTGTTATTAGAGCTCTGGTAGACTCGTAAACATACGCGGCCTTGGCTAGGTGCTTGTTTACGGATACAAATGCGTTGGCAAATGAACTCAAATCTGTAATTTGGTAAAAAGATGACACCATTGTTTTACTTTGAATTTTATGCAAACATTAATTAAAATTCTACTATGTTCCTGACAATTAACAACTGCAAGACTTTTGTTTATTTATTTGTTGGCCTTTGGCAAATCCTAACCTGTACCGACAGTGAATGCATATCCATAAAGCAATGCAAATAGAACGTGAGGACGCATAATATCCAAGCGCTAGTGATCCGTGCCAGCAATCCTCAGGACATAAAGTAAGCAAACATGATTTGTTTTGTGCAAACAGTGTATGTTATCTCGGCGGTTTACAGCCGTATTATCTGTGCGCACCACCGCACCACCTACGGTGAACATGGTAGTCACAAGAGACGTACGAGCTTTTTCTACTACACAAACATTTGTCATGTCAATATTTGTCGCATGCCCCCGCGAGTGTTGCAAGAGGCCGCCCTCCTACCTCATCCTACAGACTTTTGATGGGCGCAAACAAACACGGGGATAAAAAACGACTTCTTAAAACAAATAAAAATAAACGATAGCTAAAGAGACGATTTAAAGTCACCGAATGATCAACGTGAGTTTGATCACAAAGAAATAAACGTGAAATTGACGTCAAACAATGATCTTGCGAGAAGAAATCCGACGAGTGAAACCATGATCGCTGATTTAATGAATACATTTTACAGGGCAGCAGTACAACGAACAGCGGAAAGCGCATAATGACTTCCGTTCGTCGGACAACGAGAAACATCGAAAATAAAACAACGTGCCGATATCCACGGACTCCGAATCGCGAACACCCAAAGGCTCTGCAAGTATTTTTATTAGTATTGTATAAGAATTAGCAGTAACATTTTTAAGAATACGGCAGTACTAATTTTTTGTAGTGTTTTGGCAAACTCAGACTGAATTTGAAATTCATTCATTCATTTTACGATTTAAAGGAGTTTGATAAACGGATATGGGAAGTGCGGTCGACATAGCGCAAGTGCCCCACCGTTCATCGGCTTGCGATTCTAATTTTGATATATCCTGCGGGTTTCCTGCGCAAGCACCGACCGGAACCGGCCCACTCTCCACTGGTAATAAATAAACCGTACGAGTTTCCAGCGTCGCCGTCATGAACTTATAAATAAGTGGAAAATCTGATGAGAATATCTTCATTTTACTGTTCAATGCAATCTTATGCAAAATGACCGAAGTGAAAAAGAATCCCATTTTGTTAAAGCAGTGTAGCATGGAATCCCAACACTAAATAACATCCTAACAGTCGCCAGTCACGAATGCGGCGTATTGTCTAGTCGTGTGAGCAATGATAACAATACGGTCTATACTAACAAAAACAACTTCCTACATATCTGCACTGATGTACACAGTATATTTACATACCACACAGACTATAAACACACGCACAGGCAGCTACTTCGTCTGTCGTCTAACACATTCATCGCAAATTATAGCTATAAATAAAAACATAACTTGTTTACAATAATTCTATTTGCGCATACGATGAACTAAATACCTTCGGAAGAAATATTAGGTTCAAAGTAGAGGTCGCAGTGATAGACGGAACAGCATTGTTTTTGGATGGAAATTGTGAAGTTTGAACTGGTCAGTAATCAGTTCACATCCTCTTTAGACTCGCGTACTAAATGTGCAAGTTAACACCTATTGTTTCCGACGATGAGTACTCTTTCCATTCTCTACACCTAACGAGCCCATTGACTGTTTCTAGGAACTACTTCGATTGTTTAGTTCTCAGGACGGCACCTTTGGCCACTGCAACTTGGAATATCTGCATCCAATTGCTTGTTTGAAGGCACACCATGAATTTTAGTGCCTTAAAATAAGGAAAACTACAGGTTTATCCTGTAATGAAAAAACCGGTTGCTTGTCTGTGATTTCATGCAACAAGTCATAAGCTGTATGAGCACAGGCATAATGATGGCATGAAGTCAGTCACAGTCCAAGAGCTCGTCATGGGAAAACGCTTCTTTAGAAACACATACAGACAGTAATAAAGATACGCAATCATCAAGCACTACTTTACACCGTTCCCATAAATGTTCATTACTAAAAGTAATTCATTAAATTGATAATATTTCAGAGTAATCAAGAGAGTCATTAATGACACTCATATTAATTGTCTTGTTACATCCTTTTGCAACTACATCAACACTACTATTATTAAAGATCAATAGTACAAAAAAATACACAATCATTGCAAAGATAATTGAAGCGGTCCTGTTCATTAGCGAAGAAAAAAGATAAAAAAGGATTGACGTTCACGAACATGACACAAAAACATTCGATGGACATGTCAACTGCTGTAAATGCAACTCTAGCACGACTCTTGAAAGATAATGTCGAGACCGCACTCATTAGCGATTTAGATTGTAGCATTTTAAACACAATAACATCCGTGATATTGAACGACAGAACATTAATTCATGACCATAATATGAAAGGTAACATATAAGGAGTCGTGACTGCAGACCGAAAGAAGACAAAACTCGGCAGGGGGTAATACTGATATCCCGACGTTTAATTGGACAGGCGACCTTTTACGGCAGATTTTCTTCAAAGTAACAGAGACTCACGATCTCGGCTGTCGCCTGATGTCGCGAGACAGGAAGCTGGGGCAAGGGGCGCGGGGGCAAGCTACACGATATCCCTTTTACGCGGACCAATTAACGGACCCCGTCGGACCGGATGTGCGTATACACATGCATTAGCACCTCCACCCTTCACTAATCTTTTTATGGGAACCAAAAAAACATTTCCAGAAATATACAGCACCGCGAAATCTTAGGTGTCAAGAATATTTTATTGTCAGTAATATGGTCACATACACTCTGAGACGTGACTTCATTGACCGGATTTCACACCATAGGCAATCGTCCTTGGTCGAGCTACTTAGCTCCTGAGCCGCCAATGGTACAGGACAATAAAACTTGCTAAGCATACAATTACATCCATAAGTGGTGGACATGAGAGTAATTGTATTCACCGCGCGTCCCATATGGGCACGGTACATCCACACGGAACGTTTCTTCACAAGAGCCACATTTATTTTCGAAGCGTAACGCATGCAGTGCCGCCAAATCTGTCCAGCTATTTACAGCTGGAGTAATTCCACGTGTCGGCACTCTGACATTGTTGTAAACCTAAAATAGGTCAAGAGCTTGTGGGAATTCCCAAATACCAAAATATTGAAAACATTGATGCAATAAAGTGAACGAAGCGAGTTATTTTGAAGAAACGTAAATTCCTCTTTCTCCGTTCAAAGAGTTTGACGCAATGGGTTTTAATTACAAACTTTATTTTTTGTCTTTGGAATATTTATTTTTATACCAAAAATATTGAATTCTTCCAAACTGATTCAGATTTTGAAACAAAACCAAGAGTTGTTTAATGTGTAAGAAATTAACAATAGTAAAACTAATACAAACAAACAAACTCACATCATCATTAAACCACTAATCCCTAATTTAGAATCAGCGTTTAGTGGTTTTATGTAATTATTTATGGTATTTAGCGTCATTCACCGAGCTACCCAAATTCTGTATGAGCTGTCTACAAAACAATTATACCACCATAACATAATTATTTAAACAGGGAACACTTTATTTCTAATATAAGTTATTTCCAAAAGAAACCGGAAGTAAGCCCGTGCCGCCAATTACAAAGCAAAGGTATGGCAGACGTCTGTTACTTCCGTCTTGACGTGTCCGGGAACCACCCTCCAGCGAGGGCTGTTCCGGAAGGGAATCGTATTATTAAGTGCTTAGAAGTCAACTGAACCTTTGTCATAATTTCTTACAGTTTTGTTTTTTATGTTCGAAACAGATGGACCTTCTGAATAACTCAAGAAACGAACAGGCACACTTGATGGCTTGATACCAACGAGTGGATTCTTATAAGAATCGACATCTCTGAATTATGTTTAACATAGCCACCATCGAAAATTAATACTCAATAATACATTTGAGAGGGTTCGTGTGATGCTGCGCGAGCTCAGCGATCGCGAGCTCATAGCCCATTACCGGCCGATCGTATAAACTTCGAACATAATTTATCGCTTCCTCTCTGTGTTTTTCACTCAGCAACAATGCTCGCCTCTCCAAGTGTGAAGTTAATGGCTTTACGACGTGTCGAGGTGTAATTTGCTTTAACGAGTTTGTGGATACAGATGATAGCATTACACATTATCACCGCAGTGTTAGAATACTCAAGATCAATCAAATTGCCAACTGCAAAAACTACACATCCCCGAATAGTTGTTACCGAGCCCCCGCGGTTTTAAATGCAGCGAAACAATGCTCAAAAAATAAAACTAATTAAAAGTGCAAGAGCCAGCGGGGTCTCGAGTCGTTTGTTCGCAAGCTCGCCTCGTGAGAATCTGTCTCAGTATTTCTTTTGAGTTGTCGCAACACACCACTTGACTAATGGCAGTCCGCGTCTACATCGAAACTCCGTGAGAATCATTTGACGGCCGCATAGAATGACGCCAGCGTAAAGTTCAATGATATATCTGTAACAACTTATTACCTGGCTGGAAGCTGTACGGTTGAATGACTTCAATGTTCTTCAAATGATACTTCAAGTAATACAATGCATATCTGCGACAGACTGTAATTTACTGATCATGATATTCTTATATTTGTTCCCATCAAATACTTTATGTGTGCCTGTAGGCAGTAGGATGTGAATAATGAGACATGACTGGATAATTACTTGTCGAAGGAAATAATATTCAAATCAAGTAGATCGCATTCATAAAACTAGTTGCCGTAATAAGGAAAAGGCATATTGAAAAGTTTAATGAAAACGCTTGCCTCAGTAAGTTACGATAGTGGAGGGTGCCTAACAGGCGAGCCACAATAATCGGATTTGTTTAATACAAAAAATGAACGATGTCCAAACCAGCGTTTGTACTGATCGAGCTTATAATGGTCTTCATTAATGGGATAACACACGCTGCGCCGGCAGAAGAGGGAGTGTCCATTTAATTTCCGCTGACCATCACGCGAAGCTTTCAAAGCGAAAATGAAATATCATGAATGCGGTACATTCATTATTTGTCATTTGTGTACGATGGAAACATTCATAACCGTTCAATTAATCCCTCCCAATCTTACAAGATCATGGCAGGGACATTTTGAGATCGAAATTAAGTTAACCCATCAATTTCATCTTAACTAGCGGCAGATATTAAAAGAAGACTGATCGTTAATTATGCGACAACGTGCTCCATAAAAATTCTCTCAAAGATAACACCTGATAATTCTGTGAGATAAGACGGTGCCGTCGATCAGCTTCCTGTTCAATTGAGACTTAATTACAGCGATCTCACCAAGCAACGTCTATAACATAACATATCTACCTTCATATTTGTACTAGATGTAATTTCCGTAATAAACATTTCTTGCACCTGTTTACAGTAACAAAAAGTGTTTGCCACAAGTGACCAGTTAGAAACGTACGTAGTAATATCGACGTAATGGGATGAAATGAAGGAGTGTTCCGAGCGAGGCGTGTCAATTTAATATCCGCTGGTGGGCTCATGATAGATGGCTGTTTTATTAGCCCCCGGACTGAGTTTACGTGCTTACTCGACACATCAATCGACACGATCAAGTAACCCTTGAGTTTAACTCTCATACATCCGGATACTAACTCCTCGTACTCCAAATAAGTTACTTCTAGAATCAAAAAATCTTTAACCCAATCCGAATACTTAATTGACGTTCATTAAAGGGAAATCGCGAAATGGTGTCGTACCAGAACCGATCGATATCACGCGCAAACAATAGGGGCTCATCAATTTCGACGTGAGTAGCGATAAAAAATTGGCGAGAATAAGTCCAGGTAGAGTTTGCTTAGCGCCTTATTAAACGGTCTATTGTGTTGCAACGGCGCCTACTCTGACCATTTTTTGCGGACAATTTATAAACAAAAACGGAACGCATCTGTCTCGTTGAGGTACCTCAACCTCAACACTTTAGCCTTGAATATTTAAAGTCAGCTATTTAAGGACCGATTACTGTAATTTAAATAAGTCCACAAACCCACACGACTTGGTTAGAAATTGTAATTTAATTGAAAACATATAATTTCCCTAGAGCAACGAGAAATATCTATTCCGGACGTATCTAAATGTTCGTGATAACTAAAGTACTTAATTACAGGAAAGCTATTAGAGGCGAGTTCTACTCGGTACACATAGATAAGCAATATGAATGAATACTATTTAAATTAATGTAACGCTGTATGTATACCCATACTTGTATTATATTATTGCTCAAGCTTTTGTGCTAGATATTAAGAAGACACGATGGCGTACTAGAGGTACACCTACAAATTAAAACTACGTGGGCACCCCACCTACAAGCCGGCCCACAAGCGTATTTTTCGTTTAATAAGCCTAAAGCCTACGTGTCACCTTTGCTATTGCTCGATAACCTAGCATTAGTAATGAATGAAAGAAAAATTCGTAACGACTTACTCACCGTATATGTCAAACTATGTCTACCGTTGCTGGCTTTCCCGAAGGCAGGTTTTCTTAAAGTAAGAGTCCAGCGTCTCACTGCGGAAATAGCATCGCAACAGGAACAGCAGGAAAGTAATTTTCACTTAAAGTTAACTGTCAGTCAAACTTCACAGACAAAACACGTACGATTTTAAATTTGAAAACGTCAAAATGTACGCATGAGCATGCGCTCGCGTGTTAGCGCGTTCATGGAGGGCGCGCGGCGCGACTGAACGTGAGCGGCGAGAGCGCGGCACGCGCCGGTGGGGGCTTCATTCACAAATCGAATGGCGGGGACCGGAGGCGCGGGGGCCTGACCCATAGGCTCATTCATGCGATTACCAAGTCAGAGTGGTGACCTGCGGCCTGCGGCGGCCTAGCGCTGCGTGCTCCGCCCGGCTCACCACCGAACATGTAAGTAATCATTCGACATCGAACTCATTGAAATGCAAAGAAAACCCTCCGAGCTACCTGTACTTGCCGAAACTCCGATTTTTTGGAACCGCACGACGTAGGTAGCAATTTGGAGAATCTTATTGCACACAACAATGAATACACAATAACAGTCTTTGGCAATACGACCGGTCATACGTGTGCGCAATTGCGACAGCGACCTGACACAATTAATGCCAGTGCAGAACCGGCGAAAGTCAGGAGAAATTCGAGAGTCGTATTTGTATTATAGAGGACATAATTATGTACATAATTCAGATAACACTGAATTAAAGACGGTCCTGATGGCTCGCGATAGACTCCATAAAGATCGACATTGCTGGTATTCGGTTCATAATAAATGGCGACAATTTTATCGTTGTATCACGATTAAAACCGCTACGTATAAAACGGTGACTTGAAATCAGATCCCGTTGCGCCACCGACGGATTTACAGCAATAATGGCTTTGCAAGCAAGAAAATGACAAGCAACAGTGCCGGTGAAAGGCTCTAAGTACAGGGCACAAGCGGTTTATGATGTAACAAAGTGGCTGCATCGCACGTGCCCTGCGTTGCTTCACTTTATTGCGATTCTTATTGCTTTTTATTTCGCTGAAGACGATATTAACATGCGCATGGCGTGTGATGATCTCACAATTTTCGGCGTAGAGGTTTAGTCAAAAATAACAATGTTCCTCACTAATAATTTTGTGCTGTCGTGGTTGAAAGACAGTAACAGCGGTTTTTATTGCATCCAACCGGCGAATACGTGATCGTTTTATTTTATCCTTGACCTTTTGTTTATCTGTCACTGCTGAACAACTACTTTGAACAGATTTTTTTAATCCTCGCGAGAGACTGCTTGGCGCCCTCACAACTGCTTGACATGTGGGTCATGCAATGGCCTTAGACAAGACCTGTCATTTGAAACGTCATCATCGTATAAACGTGAGCGGCAAACAAGTAAACAAGAGAGAGACACTAATCCTTGTTCAAGATAATTGCCAAACCGATATTATAACAAGCGATAACCTATAAGCTAATCTTCATAAACTTGTAACGAAAATTGTACTAGGTACTTAAAAATGCAAATAATGAGATAGTTAAACGTTATTGCAAACATTAAATTAATAGCCTTAACATGCAAGTCGAGTGGTAATCCAAGTCAATGTTCCCTTAAAAGGCTAAGCATCGAGTTTTAAAAGTGGAAAAATAAAACTTCTAACACATAGCGAGATAACTTGTTGGCTAATTACGTTTAAATAAACAGCAAACTGCATGAGGCTGCACCGCTGCACCGTTGCTTTATGGGCATGGCAATAACAGGTCGTGCTGATGTGAATGTCACCTAATTAAAGGGATAAGGGTAGCTTTCATAGGAGGCAGATCATGACCTTACACGATCTTATCGATTTCTAAATCAGATGATAATACTAATTCTCACATTAATACCAGCATAACTGCAGAATACAAGACCATATAAAGGTAAACCTACACAGTTATTGCTAATTAACTATTTATATTTACACTACGTAATTATTCTGGTATAATAACACCCACAGACTATTGCAAGCTTCCAAGACTACATAGTAAATTATTTTTATTGCACTTATAACCTGTTAGAAAATGCAAGAGCATCGATTAGAAGCGAAAATTGCATTATAATTGGTATTCGAAACTTGTATAAACCTCAATACAATAAAAGAACATCATCTCGATTTACACTAAT
>JAKRBP010002075.1:358401-375573 GCA_022398575.1 Heliothis subflexa | reverse complement strand
GTAAGCCACCGGCATACTTAACTTACAAACGCTTCATATCTAGTTTCAATATAGAAATACATATATTCATCTGGGTTACCGCAAGATTCCGTGATATTTCAAGTCGGGAGCGCCCCGAGCGGGCTTGCATTACATTAGGCCACGTCGGCCACCCCGACATGGATCAACTGCTATAGCTTGGCAACTGAACGGCCATTTATCGTGTGCTCTTTCTGCAGCATCGTCAGCCGCTGTGCGTGACTGACATCTGCCATTTATAAGAAATCGCATGATATACACCAATCAAACTATGCCTATCTTACCAATCGATGTTTTTTTCTGTCGCAACGTCAGAATGATAGAAGGCTGGTTCATTATGCGGCTCACGTCCTTTTTATGCCTGCCGATTTAGACTTTTTGAGTTTTATTTTCCCGTCTATCAATAGATGAATAGTAGACAGAAACTACCACATAAATAATGAGGTACCAAGAAAATCACCGACCACAAATTGCGTAACTTTTGTTTATCTCATTCTACACTCGAAATTATGTGCCAAGTCCCTGAACCGCTCGTTATTGTCAGCTACATGTTAAATTTGACGAGGCGTACCTCAACAAATATGTTCGAGATAACATTACCACCAAAAAGTGCAAAAACGTAAAGGCGTCGATGAGTTCCGTTGGCCGAGGCTTGCGTCACCACAATCTTTTCACCGAAAACAATAGTAGCCGGCAACCGGTGATTACTTTAACTGTCGGATATTTGCATGAGTTTGTCTGTCCGACCCCCTAACCGAGGGCATTGTTCACCACCGTTTGAATGGCTAATAATAACTGAGCCTTCAGCTGCTTTCGTAAGTGGAACGGACTTTAGAAACTCGACAAATTATTTTAAGGTTTTTGGGCGGTTCTCCACAATGTTTCATGCTTTAGGTCGATTTAACCGAATTTGAAACGTCAAGGCTGTCTCAACGTTTTCGCGTTTAGCGGTACCATATCGGTAGAGTAGAAGTAAATGTTCCGATATTATTGACGAATGTTGTTTTTAGGAGCGATCTATTTTGCTCTAGATTAATGGTAATCGGTTTTGCTTCTAAATGTGTGCGGGTAACAGCATCTCGCAATAGAACAGATATCTTATAGGTCGACGTGAATGGATCGAGCGTCCGTGGCAGAACGGATGCACGATTTCGGTTAGACGCACACCCTCAAGTGCTATGAACTTGCATTCACATTTCGCCCTCACACACACACGCGCGTGTGGAAGGGAGCCTGTCAGTGACCCTCGAGTGGCGCGGTCCGGCGGCCATTAATTATTCTATTACAGCAATGGCACTCGTGATCGCTGCGCGCGCGCACTCCTTTGATCACACCATGCGCTTCAATTCACTACATTACTCTTCACACGAACTGCACAAAATCGAAGCACGTTGTCAGATAGCACTTTTATTTTTCATCATTAAGAGTTTTTATCTTGATTGTACAAGAGTTACAAGGCGGCTGATGTATCTGCCTGTAATTTTTATGATGGACTTTTAAATTCCTTTAGATAATGTTGGAAAGCTTACGAGAATTTTGCTACTATCTGAGAATTCTGCATTATTTTATGCATGTTTTGCTTTTATGATGTCTATTTTAAATTCTTGAGTAAGTACTTCGTCAGGTGGCGTGAGTGGATTGGGTACAGCAATAAATAGCACTTGCTTTCATTAACTAATTATGTTCGATACAAACGTGTGGCATACATTTATTGTACCGTCGGTGTAGTCGGTAATGATGCGCGTTTCCATTCGGCTCACACATAATTTACTAGCGTTTAATAAAATAATGCGCATGCGCTTGCTAATTACACCTGAATGGTCGATACGTGACCCTGCATGATATGTGGGTGGTTTCGTATTCGAAAAGGGTTAATAGATTTATAGAACATGTGTGTATGAAATAATTTATTTTAATGACACGTAATAATACAAGAACACTTCCATTTAAAAAAATCTTTAAATAGCAGCATCTCTTTACAGCATGTATTAAAATTGTATTACTTTAAAAGTGCTGCAACTTGCGATTCTTTTATCGGTACTTAATATAAAGGATATAAAATGTTACGAAATCGCGTCTCGCTGGCACTAGCAACACACAAGGTGAAAGGCGGGCGTCGTGATCTGCGTGTTCCTCCCGCGGTTGCGCGCGCGCATGCCCCAATTCGCTAAGTGCCTGCCCCGCTGACGAATGGGGATCAACTGCACTCCGATAAAAACCTATTTATTGCCCCTAAACAAAACCACCATGTTAAAACATCAATTTGATAATAAAACAGGCCATTCCGCACAGCTTGCTTTTTGGGCTTAATTGATAAATAAATCACGGCAAATTTATCGCCTATAAATTTCTAGAACTTCCCAGCTCGTCCTTTTCTTGCCACATTAAGGAAATATATGAGGATTGAAATAAATTGAGTACAATGGTGGACAAAAAATATGTAAATAATATCCTTATTCTTACAAGGCTTTGGTTATTGTTATGATAATTGCGACACAAAAGCACTTATTAGTCAATAATTCGTGGAGAATAAACAATCAGTGTTGCCAAGGATTTAGTTGAAACAAGGAGTTCAACAGATTTAAATAACAGTAATGAGAGTCAAAACTATTGTGTAAATGCAGTATGCAATAAGTTTTTTCAAGTTGCACATGTGGAGTGTGACCAATTTGCCAAGTCTGGAGTCTGAATACATTAAACGAGTTCTCATTACAATATGCCTGAGATAATGAAGCAGGCAGAACATGTTAAGAAGCAATCATTGTCATATTTTATTCTCATCGGCATTCTTTTTTTTAGGGCTTCTCATATAAATAATGGATCCTTACATCCACAGGCTTTCTTTTCTGTAAAATTTTGGAACCAAACAAGAGATTAATGCAAGATGTCTCAATAACCTGCCGGGGCTTAAAGAGTTACCGCTTCCAAGGACTCAACAAGGAACACAGGGGTTTTAACCAGTAAAACTCTGACACTCCCTCACGCTGGCACCCACAGTGGGAGGGGTGGTCATCTGATGATTTCCTATCGACAAAAAAAAGTCTCAATAACCTGTATCTAAAAAACAATGGAACTCCATAAACCATTTAGCAGCTGTATTGAGTTTATCTGTCGCTCATTTAAGTGAGCGGTTATTGCAACGCGTCGTGCATGTCTGTTGCAATAGATCAGCTTCTAATTGTCTTAATGAGCCGTTTCCTCCGTCGCACGCGCATCTATGGAATCATCAATGATACAAAACCAGAATACATCATCAAACAAGACATTAACAGAATCTGACATCATCGAATTAGAATGGAAAAGAATTTAAAAAAAGAGAAGAATTATGTATAAGAAGGGAATAAGATATTAATGATGTTTACTTAAGGAAAAATATTGCCAAAATATCAATTAGGAAGGTTTAAAAACCAATATTTTATTTAGGTGCTTAAACCTGTCAAATCAATAAAAGCATTTGAAACACGTCAAACCCAATCATGCTTATCAGCTGCGAGAGAATGGCATCTGTCGATGTATCTGCAAACATTCAAATAAAGATACGAGATAAAAAAATCGAACAGTTCACTAACCCTAAAATGGTTTTAAAATTTTAAAAGAAAATATAACAAAAGGAATTTCCTTCCAAAATATTGGAGCTGTGCGTGCCCGAAGCTGATCCTGACAATAAAACCTGATTATTATACGGACAGCTGCGGAAATTATTATTTTGACTGTTATTCTTCAAGGCCTTTGGTCTGCACAAAAAAGGATACACAATATTGACAAAGATGGCCGCTCGGCTACAGGCAGATGATATAACGTATTCAAACAATTGGAACTCTTATAATCAGGAATTCTGCTAGTGAAATCCCTGGTTGCTTAAGAATGGCAAAGCAAATATTGCGAGTTATCAGCAGGACTATATGAACTAATTGGCATGCAAAATTTTACCATAAAGTGTCACCACACCTAAGTACAGCTGTCCTCAGCTGGGTGAAGGTGCTCGTGCGCAACCCAACCCAAGCGCACAATAGAATATTTTGCTCGTTATTAGAATACAATAACAAGGTCGCACTAGTCCAATTTATGCTGCATATAACACTGCTAAATACGCTATAACCCCTCAACCGCATATCTTGCCGGATCTAAGTGCTTTCACAACATTACCGGGTTATACACTATTAGTGGGATTGACATCTGAATGAGTGGCGGTGACCGATGGCCGATGTGTTCGCGGTCGATATGCGCATGTCTTGTAATTAGGCGTGTCAATGTCAATACACGATTGTGTGGGCTTCAATAGGAGGACATACGTCGGTACTGCCAGATCTATCTAGTTTTTGCTCGGAGCTAGGACATGATTAATATTTAATGAGCTGGGATGCCAGACGGTCGTGCTTAGACCAAAGGACTCTTAAATGACAATTGCAATGTATGAACGTTTAAATGACAAAGGTAAGCTCTCTGGTTGAGTGCGGGTGGTCGTCATTTCAGATTCATAATTTATGAAGTAATTTATCTTTGCCTGAAAGCTTTGCAAGATGGACCCGTTATGAAAAAAACCACTAGAGCTTCAAATATAAAAATGTTTTAGACACACTTTATGTCAGAATTTCATCAAATACTAAATTCGACTTTGCGTCGTAAATTCCATAACGCTTATTAGAGACCTTTAGAGTAATTTAGGCTCCACTGAGTTTAATCTCAGCATTTTGATCAAATCCCAGCAAAATATACTATCTATTTATTCTCTAGTTGCTGGTACATGAAGCTGCTAATTTACAGCTACATTGCAGTGTTTTTGCACAACGCAACGTCGTAAAATGTAAATAAGGCCCACGTATCGGTCCGTTCTACTGACATGTATCTATCTATCAGCTCGCCAGTCGGTGTCAAGATCATGCTCTTGCGCACCCAAACATTTTGCAAATGAACCGCATTCTAGTGTTACCAAACTTCGAATAAATCACATTGTTATGTTACTTAACCATAGAGGACAGATCACTTTGAATAGCTTTCTATGAATTTATTATCTCCTTCGCAGCTTGATTATCGTACATTTGCAACAAATAAATTATTAAAACGATACAAATCAGTACAAATTCATCACAAGCGCTAAGCTCGCAAACACTAATAAATATCGTTTTATAGTTGTCACAAGCAATAACTAGTTCCATTTCTCAGTTACTTCCACCGATATAATCTTGGAGTTCCAATAGTTGAGATCTAGCCACGGGACGGTTCCACTCAATAAGGAAATGCCTGACTCTAGGAGGTATCAGATATTTGCCACACGGATGCCTAAGGACTCGGTATGGATGCCTTGACCTAAATGCTACAGAGTAACTGCGAACTTATGTTTTGAAAGTATCAACGAGAATGGGCTTAGCGAGAACTGCTATGAAGATTGTTCGTAATAAGTTATCAGATAAACTTGCCTTTGATCCTTAAATGGATCAAGCGTAAGGGTAAGAGATTTTTCTTTTACTTTGCAAAATATCTTGCGTTATGAAATAGAGCTATCTTCGTCAGGTAGATATTTCATTATAGGGAACCATGAAGCAATTTGACGATATCATCAATATCAGCTATAAATAAAATTGTTAGGTCAAGAACAACCATTTAATTGCAGATGATGATTATGTAGTTTTTTTACTGCAATTGAAGCCAGCATTAACTGTAGTATTACAGTTAATATGAGTTATTGTATATGCTTTAATGATTTGACTCTTAGTTGCGATACGCAGCGGGTTGCCTCATGTACTCATGTCCTAGATTTTAAATTTGCATGTATGTCTGTATGTACAAGACCTTCGTGCTCTGTGTTTAAGTTGTTATAAGTAGTACAACCAATAAACAGAAATATTACTGTTTGCCTGAGTTTGAGTCTGGGTTTTCGGATATTAAACGTTTCTCACCAAAGCAATGATGACAAAAGAATCTACTCAATTATAAATGCACACCTCGGAATTATCACAATAACAGAGATTCTGTCGTATTATTACAATAACAGACGATCCGCATTGTCAAACAAGCTAGCCAAGAGACGGTTGAATGCGAATTTGATAATTTTTCAACGGTTCCTCGTTATGATTCCACGCCACGACGAGTCTGTGAGTCACAGAGGTTACTGTACCTACCGGGCGTGTCTCTTTGACGATCCGGTCACATTTTAGCAAACACAAACGCAAATCACAAACGACCGTTGTATTTGACTATGAATTACTTAAGAAAACTTGGTTTCGGAGCCAACATTACGAGGAATGCACTCTCCGTTGCTAGCAGCGCACATGAAGTCCCCGTCGTATTTACACAGTTGTACGCGTTTCATTGTTTCTCCTATCGATAACAAGGTCCCACAGCAGCAGCTTCTGCCTGTCTAACAAGTCCAAGCGTCGGAAGTGTCTGTTATAATTACTTTCTTAGAATTGTTAGTAGGTAATGAACACATGCATTAACACGTCCGTCGTATCGGCAGATACCGTACGACCTCACAAAAACGCGCTATCGATACTACGGTTAGCGCTCCGAGGTGATAACTGGCCGGTTGCTAACTTTTTCTCTGACTCATTGAGACATACATACTCATTTACATACTTTTACCTCTGCAACTTAAGATGTGAGAATTTTAAACATATCTGTGTTAGACACAATGGCGTCGAAGTATTTTTATTGCACACTCTTAACGACAGTCTCGAGTACACGGGAGTGCAGGCTAACGATGAATACGGAATATTTTGCAGAAGTGCGAGGCACGCACGACCCAACAAAAGGTTATTGTCGCATATTTGTCGCTGTCGTTCCCACGGCGGCGGTCAGGTTGCCGATCGAGACGCGATCACACCCGGACACCATTGTGTTCTACGTACATTATATGTTTGCCAAAGAACCAGCTCTTTAGACAATTACTTTTGATGAGCAGACATTGAAAGGAGGATGTGGCACTTCAGTTACCAATCGCCAATCGCCCACTGATTTGCGAAAATGCGATAAGAGAAGCAATTTGGCTCGACCCAAATAAGAGCGATATACACGCCGATACGGCCAACTATTGCGACGTCAGATAAATCTGTGTGCGTAGCCGTAATTGTAACACAATATAATATTAATTTGGAGCACGCCAACGCCGTGAGAGCGAGTGGGCGATCCGGGGGGACTCGAGGGCTATTCGGTTCTTTCGACATCTTTGATAGTCCGTCGATAAGATCACATGCAAATTACACACAACATTAAGGTGTACAACTTACAATCGTACTCGAGATTCAATTGGGATCCTGTACAGTTTCATTTACAACATAGCATTAAAATTACTCTCGCACTTTATGTCACGAACTAAGACTGGATAGAAGTTGGATCGTGGGCAGCTTTACTTAATACCCTGTTTAAATTACCTCAAAGATTTCCGTGATCCGTAAATCGAGAGATACAAGAGTTTCACGTTGTTTAAGTGCTGTATGGTTGCGCAAACCGGTGTCGTGCCTCGCGCTGCGCTGGCGCAACGCATTGTCTCCGCGCATCTAGAGCGACGATTCGCGACACGCCGCTAACGTCTACCGATAGTTACGCAAACACACAAAACATTCGCTGAAAACATATTTGAGGGCATCGCGTCCCAATCGATGTCACACGGATTTCTTAGCTTCATTAGTGGATTCACGTGAGATTGGATTCATGTTGAGGCACAATAATTGGCTGTGTCGGTGTCATGCGCGCTCCACATTTACTTGCAGCGGCTGTGTCGCAATATTTGCACGACTCTCACGAGAGAAGCCGCTTATCAGCTCGCGTCGTGATAACGCGCCGATTGTGCAAACGGTTGCGACACCATTCCACGAGCACTAGGATTAGTTGCGACTAATTGAAACGTCCGCGTCTTCACAGTGGGCGGCACGGGTCCGACAGCTTAATTACCTCTGTAAATAACTGGTGAATACCTCACCGCGGCTTGTGCAACGAGACAGTGACCGCGGGAACCTACGCCCGGTGTCCTAACGCTAATGTTGCGATACGCACCATCACGGTTGCAGCCAGACTTTACGTTGCATTGTTCCTAAATTGTTACCTTACTCAGATTTCCATTGCAACAAGCCATTCGGCCTTAATACGAGTATACGGCCAACGTTCATTTGTTTAGTTTCAGAGAAGTGAACTTCGTCGAAGCGGAAAGAAAGGAAGTCGTTGATGCGTTCACTCGTGTTTGTTTACTTTGCGGCCATATCGTAGCATTGTGCGGCGCCGCACAGGCGCGCACTTTAAACTCGGCTATTTAAAATCTGATGATGAGGAACGTAATGGCTGGCTTCGTGGATAAACAGTTCAGGGTAGAGGGCAATCCGGTCTCCTTTCGGAAGTTTTAGACACTGCAAGCGTGCGCACACGCAACGATTCGCTCAGTGTGAGACCGCAGTCCTATAACCCACCATAATGTCACCCGGCAGAGGCCGAACATAATGTAAACAAGTCACCTGTGGGCCAAGCTCAGGGTCCCCGGCCACTTTAGGTGTAATTTCCGGGAAATAACACCTCAGTAAAACATTTTATAATTTCACAGAGCTTATACGTTTCTCGAAGCGATATTTCTAGCTAAATGTGTTGGTTGTTATCTAATAATAGTTTACAGGATGATGTTGAGTTGAACGGCGATTATCCCTTGTCAGAGCTGCACCTCGCCGTGTAATTAGCACTTCCGACGACTCGGAATTAATTTATATTAAAACCCTTGTGAATTTCGTGCCCACGTAAACGAGAGTACGCCGGTGTATACGAGGTGCGTAGGCGCCGCTTAGTAGTTATAATTGCAATCGCTTTACCGACAGGTCAAGGATATCGGTACACTAAACTGGCGAACAAAGAAACAATAACATTCAATATTCAACTAATTATAAATGTCAAAGTCAAGTGCTTACTGCGATATGTCAAAGTGAACGATATATGGGCGTGAGGGTAGTTAATGTTGGCAGATTAAGATCGGTGGCAATTAGTTGGACATAATCGTATTACAGCTGACAATGGTAACAGTAGACAAGCCGGGGGGTATGCTAATAAATGAACTGGCGTTTTGTAGTATCCATGTTGACCTTACGTTCACTGGTGCTTGTATTACCAACTAAATTGCTATTATAATAGAACACGGCTTAGTACTCTCATTTTAGTTTATTTGCATTCCGACAGACTAGAATAAAACCTGTTTAAACGTTCTTAAGTTTTATATGTAATGTAAGTTAATGCAATTCTTTGAAATTATTGAAAGTGGTAGCTGCAGATAAAGACATTACGTCGAGCTATTTATTTACCTTTGTCCATTAAATCAATCCGCTTCGAGAGAAACGGTGTTAACTCGAGGTTTCGCTTTGTAAACGTAAATAAACGAAATGAATGCTTAATCATGTAGATAATTAGGATTTCTTCTGAGAACAGAAGATGAATCAACCGCATTTTCACTTCCACTAAAAAGGGAAAACTAAAGTTCTAAATTAAACTCAATTACGAAGAATAATAATGAGATACAAGCTGTGATACAAGCCAGAAACTTAATCAGCAAAAACTATAAGGACTTAATAAAATTAATGTTATATAAATAAATACTAGGCATCGATATAAGGAAATGTCGCGAAGTAATCAAGGTCCATATAATTCGTACATATTTTTTATGATCGCGAGACAATGACGGCTACAGCGCGCCCTGGGTGCGCCCGCGCATGTAAACAATCATCGGGTGACATAATTGTTTCAATGTTTTGTTTTGTACAAAATCTGATCTATAATTCACACAATCTATGATACATATTCGGAACATTCTTTACACAGCATCAAACAAAATCCCTTTCGATGTAACTAAGAACAAATGACAGTGCAAATACAGCAAGTAATGTAAAAAAAAATACTTCTGACATTGACATTGTTCGGTACAAAAAATATATCCTTGTATACACAGCTACGTCTATTTTGCAATGCAACAATACGTGTCACTTCCAGCTATTGAGGCGAGACCTTCGATAGACTGAATGGGACTGAGTGACGGACTCAATTCTTTGTTCCCGTCCCATTGTAGCCGATATGTTTCGTAGAACCCAGATGATCGTGTGGAATTTTGTTCAAAGATATTTGTTTTGCATCTGTTAATTGTGTTAATTCTTTTCGGCATCTTTTCCTTTTGTTGCATTAGAATGAGGGTCTTCGGAATAGTTTTTATCAGCCGCGCCGTTTTTTACTCTTAACTTTCAATAAATTATTCTTAACTGACCGGTTAATCATATTCATTATCCTTTTCTTTCATTAGAAAAATCATTAATTAAAACAAACAGAGACTCAAATGCAATAATATACCAGTGCCCTCGTCCATTCGTATAGCTTCTAAAATCGAGTACAAGCGGACGTTTCGTCAGTAAAGGTCTTCAAGTCAAAGTGCTGATGCCTTCGACATATCTTCAAATTAATTGGAGGATCACACGGCACTTCATAAATATTTAATGCCTTATATAGGAGCACGGAGTAGTTGATGCGGGTCGGTTCCGTGCCGTGACCGGGTCACGAGACGGCGACGATATACACTTGATGATGTAGCTTGGGTTCTGTAGTTAGATGTTTTGTTTGATTGACATTTGACAGGTCCGTATTGTCATATTCAGTTTTGGCGATTTTGAAGGGTGATTTAACTATGCAGAAAATTCATTCCTCGCAATATAAGCATTCATTACATCAGTCTGTTTCATACTCACGAAAATATTTTTTTGGATTTCTTAAAAACTGGGCCCAATATTTTCATTGCCACGATTGTATTTGCCGAAACAATTTTCTGGATAAACAATCCCTAACCTGCATCTCCGATTTGTGTCAGTTCTACGGAACCCTTAACGACGACACGATGCACTTGGTGAGTTTTTTCCATCGCTTGGGCCGAGGTAAAGTGTCGGTTGCTCTAAGAACTTGCGCTAATTGTGTGTGGACGCGGTGTTTTTGATGTTTTTGTCCTGCCCTTCGTACAAATGGTGAAAGAATCTGTATGATCTTGGCTCCTGATTGTGTTCCTGAGAATCGGTATTAAGGTAACAACCTTCGGTATTAAGGTTTTAGATGTGTGACGCTCGTGAGCGTCGAAAGCTGTTTTTTTGCGGTCGGTTGTTGGATGTTTTTTGCATTGGTTTTACTGTAATCTGTTTGGACGAATCTCTTAGAAATCAAGTCTTTTATCAAACAAATGTAGACCTGAATATTGTTTGTATTTCCCCGCAATTCTTGATAGGTATTCATTTTCTGTTATCATGCTTCAGTAAAGTGGCTGTTGCGTTAAAACCTCATAATTAAATGCTATTATAACCTACCCATACGTCACCAACAGATTAAGGCTCTAACAAGCCATTACTCATCGTCAGATGGGCATTAAATACTCGTAATATGATGCAACGCCTCAGGAATGCCTCTGGTACTTCCGACCATCGGCCTACTGGGATAATAGGTCAAGGGATAAGGCCTGTTCACTGTTCACACCTCCATTTGTTATCACAACAGGCATTATATTGTCTTGGCGCCGCGTCGCCTCCTAAACCTGTGGTTCCGTAGAAAATGAAGTTTCTGCTCCCGATAACTCAATTGCAATAATTTTCTGAACCACTAATTCCAAATGCGTCTGTTCACTATTCACGTGCTGTTTTGCATAAGGGTCGGTAGATGGAGTCGTTTGATACAGTAGAATTTGCCAACTCTGAGCTCGTGGATGAAGAAACTGACCGCGTGATTGCCAACGATCCCACGACTAGTTGCTTCATGCAAATCTTTGACAGTAAGCCAAGAGAAGCCTATAACAATAATGCAATACATACTTATTTTTATAATCATTTGTTGCTAGTTTCTGCTATTCCAAAAATGCCCCTCAAATATTTGTCTCAATATTTTCTAAATCTTAAGCCACACGTCAACGCTCAGATTATCTCGGCTGCCTAGATGTCGCTACATTTGATCGATAGTTAAGATAACAGCAGACGAGTCGCCACCACGATTGAGATCTTAATTAAAGGTTAATGTTGGGGAATTCTTATAGAAAATACATTTTTCGAGGCTTATAAATAACACCGCAATTAGTTATCTGGAAAAATACGGTGTGTCTTGAGAAAGTTTTAGTTATTTGTTGATGTGATTTTTTATCTGATTTGTTAAATATCTTCAGTAGGCCATGATCACCTTGGGATTAAATTTATACTGACCATTTGTATGTTAAATACCAATTATTAGGCCATAGCACAATTTCGCATTTGGTATTTAGGATGAAGAACATATTCACCATAGGCACACATACATAACCTAAATTTTGTTATGGCTCATAAAACTTATCTCACATGAATAAATTCCGTGGAAACTAGTACACCATTTTTCATAGAATCCTGTAACCAGTAATAATTTAATGATATAATCGGTTACATTGAATTAAAATTGCAAACTAAGATTGTTATCGGATTTATGAATAGTGTATTCTTAGCAAGATGTAGCGATAGTACGGCGCAGAGCTAGATTTTGGTCTGAAATCCATTCATTAGACTAAATTCAAGCTACGTGCACCTGCCTACGCGGGTATTTTTCCTCTTGGGTCGCTATCGTTGATCTGCGCAGGCGCAATAACGAGTGGACGCATCGGCCTCGTTCAGTATTTTTCGCCACATCTCCAAGGTTGAGACTAGGAGCACGTCTGCTGATGAAATCAAAGTCTTTGGCGAAAACACCTGGTCTATAACAGTTTCTAGTCTACATTGCATAAGTTCCAGTTCTTTAAAATTCCTTTTAAATATCGATCATGCAATAGCTGTCAGTGAATATTGAAACAGCAACGATGAACTTACAGAACTCGTGTTAAACAAGTTTTCCAAACCTATCATCAATTTGAAAGACTATTAATATGTACTTTCAAACACTGCACAAGACAATTAAGAAAACGGGTTCCACCAGCGCTTTAACATGGAAATATACAAAGAAAGTACAATAAAACTGCGATGTACGGACGGCAGCTATTTCAGATAATTCATGTGATTCTGTTCGCTCATGTGAAATTGAAAACCACTCGAAAGCCATTACATACATGGTTGCTTAACCCATAAACGTTGCTTTCTCAGTTTACTGCAAAAGGCAAAACAAATTAGTGTAGTTCGATTTACTTGCTTCCTAGTTCGCGAACGATTTCTCCCATAAACCCACCGTGCGGCGGCCATTGTTCGTTTCGAAACGAAAGTAATGCTTATTCCCATTTTTAGTGTTCGGAACCTTTGCTCTTTGGCGGTGGCGTGACATGCGGCCACTTTGTAATGCTTATGCTTTTGACAATAGCGATTCTAGGCACAATTGAAGTATAGACTCTATACTTCAAAAGCTAAGGCGTATTTTTGTTTGATTGAAGCATTGATACCGTGTCCCAGTCTTGCGGGCCAGAGGGTAGCCCTTTGAACTGGCCGCAGGCACCAGGGGCGGCTTAGTCAAACTATAAAATTTGCAATTTAACCGTGCCATAGTGCACGTTTTGTCTCTAAAACACATTTCTGGGAAGGTGTACTTTGTAATAGTTTATTGCCGCGATACAAAAATGGGCACAGCTAGTTCACTCCGATCGTAAAATGTTTATGAATGAAAACGCCGAGTGAAATTGAGGATGAGTCCATGACAATGGTAGTGCCATGAAAGACTTTATTAGAGTAGACGTAAAACGTCGAGGTGTTAATGAATTGAAGATTGGATGCTTTTATGTCAGGCCGTGCCACTTTCCAAAGAAAATAGGATTGGAGGCGAATGATGGGAAATGGGCAATAAAATCGTGGTTTATAGGACGTTGGGGGTGACATTCCGAGTCTAGTCGAAAATGTTCTTCAAACAATGACATCGTCTTTCAAATTACGATGAATGATGCTAAAACGCAATTTCAAAAACAAAACGTTGCTCATTTATTGTGCCGTGCTGCGCTGGAGATGCGGCAATTTTCAAACACGCTTGTTTGGAAAGTGGCTGCCGGATGTAGAATATTAAGCGCACGACGCAGGCGCATAAATCTTGCATCTTCGAGAAGACGGTGGCGCCCTCTTGTCGCAAGCACTCGATCTGTACCATAATGCCCGTCTGATATCAGAGGGTTTTATGAAGGAAATGACGCAAGTATTCCTGAAGCGAAATTGTGGCTGGATATTTTCGAAGGCATGTTTTGGAGAGGCTCAGGAATTTGTTCGACGATACTAGATTGATTTAGAAGAATTCATTTTTGATATAAAGATATAAAAATATTTTCTAACGTAAATAGATCTAAATATTATCTGATCAATTCTGCGGTTACAAACCACAAATCAAGAGACGCGTCACATATTGCTTTATTTAAACTGTACGATTTAAGACATAGAACCGAGTACAGGGCACTTTTAGTGATGACCTATCACCCGTCTAAAGTTTCCCACCTGAACGACCAACATTCGGAAACGTTCACTCTCGAATCAACCTACGGACTTTATCAAGCAATTTAATGCAATCCTAAGGAGGTAAGTGAACAGGATACGCATAGATTGTTACGATTGCGTTTAGTTACATCATCTGGAGTTCTGTTACGTACGGGACATAACGTCAGTGGAGTGCATGCTGTTGCACCACAATACTAGTTTTAAACTTATTACCTTAACGCGCAAATATTGGCTTGTTACGATGTATATTGTTAGCTAAGGAAAATAATAGATGTTGCACCCTAAATCCAAGCTTCATTCCAGAAAATGTTAGATCGAAAACAGTCAATACATTCATCATACAACTTGAAATAATGCCTGAATACAAAAATAATGGTGTTTTTTTTTCGCTCAAGACTTAAAAAAAGACCTTACAAACAAGTGGCTCGCATCAAGCTCGCGGTAAGTCGTGGGCAGCCATATGTAACGTTCACACAAAACTTATAATTGTTATGTATAATTATGTGGTGTGCTGTAATCGGCGTAATGTTCGCAATGTTACGCTGCGTTGCGTGTGCGCATATTATTAGCGCACGACCTCATTATACTGAAGGTAGCGATCATCGACAATGTTGTTGGAAATTGTAAGAATTGTGGTCAGTTCCTTGTGGTTTTATTGTGCTTGGGTTTTGAACCACAAGCTTTCTAAAGAACTTTTTGGTTTTATTTTATGGAGAAATATATCAAAAGCTCCTCTTGCCTTATTAGCGCTTATAAATAATATACTTTCTTTGATTGCTATTTCGAAAAGTGCGTGAGAAATATTGTTGGCATCCAAATTGAGTCTCACAATGTGCTGATGACAGTTATTAATCGTACAGCACAGTATGGCTGCCCCTGACACTTACCTCTAGACTTAACATTTATTCGTACACAATTTATGATCGCATTTCATCTCAATACATCGCAATGAAGATATTAATCACAATAACACTGTGTTATTTCTTTATTAACCTTTTGCGGAGCCCTAAGAGTCGGCACTTCGGCAGCGGTAATTGTTGACACCTTAACATTTTGGTTAATGATCGCAATTAAATCGACTTCCTCAAATGTCAATTAATACGCTGGGGGGAAGGGGTCGGGCATTTCTCGCAGTGCCTGCAGAGTGCGTAATAGAGCTATTACATCGCCATTAATCACATTGCGTATTACGTAGAATAGGGCTGGTGGCTATTAGGGCTAACAGCAGGAGTAAAGTGGCTCCTTAGACGCGTATGCAAGTGCGTGAGCGCATTTGACTTCCGAAATTTATAATGAGGATTAAAATCGCATATGACGGTGTGTCGTGAGATATGCAGTTATGATATAGCTCTCTCAGAATGCTTGACACTTATCTTGTCCAAGTGACCATAATGAAGTTGTGAGCTGAGTTCTAGACGACCTATACACACGAGACTAATCTTAGACTATCCTTCCATGGTTTGGTTAGCATCCTACCTTCTACCAATAAAGTCGAATGAAAAAGAGGTACAAGATATTCATATTCTTTTTCGTTTCACAGTCACAGCCCTAGTCGAGAGAGTTGGCGTTCCTTACCAGTTGCTGCCGACAAATGCAAATGTGCGGAATGTGGATAACTTGGATTTTTATCAACACTCGTTTGCGCAGCGAAAAGAATATTAAACGGACCAATTAAAGTAATTGGCCTCTTCTCGATGATTTAGAGTCTATCTGGTGTCGAATATATTTTGTACTAGTATTTGGTTGTAAAAGTAAGCATGTTTCGTAAAACTATTAAAATATGAAGTCGTCAACTCCGTGTTATTGACAAATCGCTACAGTAGTGCTTACTATTGCACATTATCTCATCTGTTTCTATTTGAACACTTGTGTGATAGCCCGATCGTTGCGTAAATCGTACGCACAAACGAAAGAGTACAACAATAACAGATAGAGCTGCACTGCAATATTGTACGCCCATTGTGTTCCACGATAAAGATTGAATAGGAACGACCGGCGCGTGCGCAGCTAGCAGCGTTTCCGGTATACTTGACGCCAATGGCGGTTATTATATCTGTTTAAATACGCATAAACTTACCAACAATACATTCAGAAAATTAATTCGAAAACTAAAACTTATTGCTAACATCTTTTCTCACGGGAAAGGTAACCGAAGGCCGTATTCTGAAACCTCACAAACAGTTGCAGTTATTTGTTTGATAAATTGTTGGTTGTCACTTCGCGGCGATTCGACGGTTGCGTTTGCGCAACGCGCGTGCGCAAACAAACGCGGCAGTTGCAACGCTATTCGAAATATGAAATCGCGAAATTTAATCACGTATATAATTCTGCACGCGATATCTCACGTTCCATTTACGAAAATCTTGGAATGGACCCGCTGATGTTACTAATCCGTTGTAGGTTTCGCTTTAAAAGCATTGTCTTGTACCTACAAAGATTTATTTATGTGTGTAAGTTGCCTGTCAGAAATTAGGGTCACTCTTTCTAAATTAACTTCTCATCTGTCACGACATGTGTGAAAGCCTTAGTTAATTAATATCTCGGAGAAATTATTGTTAAATGATCGTCGTTTTTTCTCGGAATTGACCATGTAGCGTTATTGTGTCGCTTGACTTTCCTTCGTCTTTTATTGCAGTTGCAGAATACAATCTTTCAATAATACTAACAGTTTTATAAAACCAAAACCGGCCAAGTGCGCGTCGGACATGAATGACATGTCGCACATGAAGGGTTCCGTTCCATTACCTATTAAAAA
>JAKRBP010002075.1:303586-314809 GCA_022398575.1 Heliothis subflexa | reverse complement strand
TATTAGTTGACAATAGAGCACGTAATTAAAATGCAGGTTGCGCTCACTTTTCGTCACAACTGACAAAATATTAGTAAGCAAGACGCAAGCAACAAAATTTTTCTAAAAATATATTGTTATGTGCAAGCACGTAGGATTTTCGTCACGGTGCATCCAAATTGGGCTTATCGCACATCGCATGCGCAACTCGCGGCAATGAACTTGCACGCGGCGCTCGCGCACGCCTTTGTCTGTGATACGAGCGACGCAGTGTGCGCATACCCTTTTTCATGTTACCGCTGTGTTTATATAATGTTAATTAAATACTGATAAAAGTGATGTATTTTCTTATTTATTTATTATAATGAAGATGAATTATTTTCTCCTTTGAAGTGAGCCGGTGGAATTTAACATTGCAAATAAATTACTCTTTACAAATAAAAACAAGTGTATCCAACGCAATAACAAGGAAGTGTTTTTGTTCAATTATTTAATTGGCATCGTCGTGTTTTAGACAAAAGATATCAAAAGGTCGAAGTGCGCTTAGTTTTTTAACGACTAATGAATAGCATCGAGTCAATTTAGTATTACTTCCCGTTGGACGGAGATTGATCGACGTTATATTGGATCGTTTCGTCATGCTGGCCAATTCATTTAGGCATTCCAATCTTAATTTGACAATTTATTTTTACACGCTTGTTGGTCAAAACAATCTTCATATGTTTACGCAATATAAAACTTAAAAATAACTAGCCAAAATAAAATAGAATAGCTAAGCTGACGTCTTATATTTGATTAGCCGTGAAACCGCGCAGTTTCTGCCTACTCACATGTGCCTTCGACCTGAGTTATAAAAAAAATAAACTATCTAGCCGTCAAGTAGAGCAAGTTTTCTACAATCCAGTCTGATAGACTTAGACCTAGTTTTTATATGGAAAATATTTATCTATTTTAAATTAGATCTCACTTGTTTCTTGTCTTATAAAATGCTGTATTCCTAGATGCTCTGCAAGCTGTGTAATAGCTACAAGTTATATTAAAACTGTTCTGTAATAAAGGAGATTGTACGTTTCGAATTAAAAGCCAACCTGGACTAAAAAATAAATTCATTACCATATAAACAGCATGTAATCTCTAATTTGATGCCTATGTCATGCCTTATTTAAAAACAAAACTCCATTCAAAGCCCACCCACGGATCCAATTTCAGAAACAGAAAAAAAAAACATTGTAAGCTCGTATTCGCGCAATCGCAGCGGTAAAACGTTAGTCGTATGTGCATTTTGGAGTTCCGTTCACTCTTTATGAGTTACACGCCCAATAGACATCAGAATCTCTCCGTATGAAATTTCATCGCAACACGATTTTTTTTCCCGCTCTGAAATCGTTTCCGTGCCGGAGTGCGTTGACCGGCCCGTTGAACTGCCGCGGGTTCACGACCGCAAAAAATCAAGCGTATTTGATGAAATTTTGAAGGGGTCTGTTGGGAATTAAGCTTTGAAGGGGAGATTGTGGTGCATTGGGGAAGCGAGCGATGAATGAATGTTGAGACTCGATTAGCCAGTTAATTGCTTCTGAGTTTGTGAAACGATTTTTTATTTTTATAATATCTGTGTGTGTTTCATCAGGATAGCTTGTGTTTTGTTCTAAGCAATTTGTTTTAAGCGAATTAATCTTTTGAAATATCAGTCAATTCTTGCATTAATGTTAGGTTTTCCAACGGATAGAGTGTTGACATAAACCTTTTGTAAATATTAGTCAATTGTTGCAGTATTGAACTATGATTGATCTACAACATGCATAGTTGAATACACTACAACTACCTCATCAAAATGTAAACAGTCTATCACATCAACCTGAAACTACACAATGTTCAATTTGGCTAATAGTTTATCGACCGAATGATACCGAGAATTTGTGTACGACTGTACAAAAACAAGCACTGTGTTCAACTGTACAGACAGACACGATTGATTAGTTTCATACTACATTCTTTCGCGTTTTCTATCGGCTATTCTTATTGGCAATAGTATAGAAAAACCTTCTGTTTTATACTTAGTCTTGGAACTCATAGTTATTTATAGTCTACGGACTCTAGTAGAGTGTGGTAAGTTTTGGTCCAATAAATTGCGAATCAAAGTTATCCGCCGCACCTGTCTGCATGTATATTCACGATAATCTCAAAAAGTATTGCATGGATTTTTATGTGGTTTTCACCACTACGTCAGTGATTCATGAGAATGCTTTAGGTATATGTCCGGAAATACGTACTCCGGACGCAGTCGGGACGAGCCGCTAGTTCTAAATGTAAGGAATTCACATTTATAGACTTTTATATGCACGACTGTTTGACGTTTAAACAGTTAGTGATTAATTTACGTCTTGTGCGAACGCAATGTGCGATTGAAATATTCACTGTACGTTCCATTTTACGGTAACAAAAGGCTATATCCGTTAAGTTTGACGCGTGGATTGGGTGCAGTGTTTATTTACTGTATGGTAGTTGTTGAGGGCAACACCTTACACTGAAGGCTTACAATGAAATCTTAAGACCTATGGAGCGGTTATATTTGAGTAAAAATAACCGTTCATAAGGTACACCACATTTATTCCAAGTTGTAATAATTGACAATGCCGACGAAGTATAATAACTAGAAAATTCTTAAATGGCCGTCGACCCAAGAAATGGTGAGCCGTTAAAAGCAGTCGTTGAGACAGAGTTCACCTTCCGTGTTCGGGACAGTTAACTCAGCAATTTACCATTTTACACCAACAATTGGGCACCGAAACGGTGAAACGCAAATTGCGGCGTTGCTCAGATATGTAAACAGCGTAATGACACGCCGACTGATGGGCCTTACACGTGCGCAAGCGATTCCACGAACCAAGCGATTGGTTGAACGCGATAAAATATATTTAGGGCTTTAATTAAGAAAAAGTGCATGTGTCCTTAATTTTGATAGTGAAATAATATTACAACTAAATACAAGGAAAAGAGGAAAATGGGGGAAAAAATCAGCCGAAGGGCTATCTAAATCCCATGCGTGCAAAACAACACTTGAAATTCAGTTATCAATTTATCGTAGCGCCAATTAGTCATATTCAGAGAACTGCGCACCTAATACCACTCGATAAGCCAATCAATAACTTATCGCATCTACCACTATTTCGCATCTATTCGTCATCCGCGCAATCTTATCGTTCGCGCCACGCATTCGGCCGACGTCGGGCGAAGTCGTCGCGCCGCGCGCCGGCGCCTGCGCAACTCATGCAATATTTATGCCCTACCGACCATTGCTTATTACCGATCGACTAATTAAAAACCTATTGCTCTGAGGAAAAAATACTGTCTAGACAACCGTAGAAACTGATACGTACGTGTTGTGTATCTAGGAGAATGTTTTTGTTCTGATGAAAGAGATTACGGATATTCTTGTGTCGAATAGAAATTGTTGGACTAGACGTGTGCCGGTAAAAAGTGACAATCGTATGTTATACCGAGTCCAGTGTTACAGAGGTATCACTCACACAATGATGAATTTTGAAAGTACAGTCAACGTTTTGTTATTTGCGGATATAAACTTCATGTGGGCAGTGCATAGGTGTTAGATCTATTGTTACCGCATACCAAAAGAAACAAAACAGACAATAATATTTTCTAGATATGTTTTCTGTGTCCGTATCCCACTTTCATCAGATTTAAATGATTGTGATAAAAGGTACATTAATAAAACATGCAATCTTTTAGCCTGATTTGAAAATTGCTTGCATCTGGTAAATAAAAAAGTAATGGTATTAAAATAAAACCTCAAGGACCCCTTTGCTATATCTCCCCTCATCTTCCGCAACTATTATCAAAGTAACAACTAGTGGTAGGGGAAGCTGAATATTATCAAGTATTATGGTTTTACACCATCATACATAACGCTAAAGATATTCTCACTTAAAGATAAGAGGGAAATGTAAGTGGATGATATAAATGTCAGGGAGTCCTTTAAAGATAAACTTTGATTCCCTTTTGAAGATTTTTGCTATCAGATGACGAAAGATTTTATAAATAGCTAAGTAATTTGCGGATTAATTAAAAATTGCAAAATATTATAAAAACCCTCTAGAAGATAATTAAACCTTGTTCTTATCTGAAGACCGTGAACTTGAAGGCCATAACTTTTCTAAACATTTTGAAGACACTCATGCTGAATCAACACCAAATTGAACCACAAAAGACTTCCATACTACACGCGACAAAACTTACAACACAAACACATACGTATAACATAGCAACAATGATATACCTAATAAGTTATTGTGCAAACAAATACGACAATAATTCCCCGCGTACCTATCGATGCAATTACTGCAGCATGCACTATTGTCTGTCTGAGCCTCTTCAGGGCTGACAATACATACTTGAGTCGAGAGGACTTCAAAACCTATGCTGTTAGATAGTGGGACTGTTTTTTTGTGGATGGTAATTGATGCAATAGGATGAGCTTTATACTGTTGATTTAATTGTTTTGTGATAGATTGAAGCTTGTATTCTGGAATGATAGCTTGGTTTGATAAGCAGATCATTAAGCATTGGCAAAATCTTATGTGATTGTTAAAAATATTGGGGCAACGAAATAAGAATTGCGAAGCCTCAACAGAAGCTTTTAGATGTCCTTCCTTTTACCTCTAGATGAGAGCATAACCTGCTAGTATTTTTGATTTTTTCTATTGTACCTAATCGAATCTTAAAAGGCATTTCGATAATGCATCTGGATTGAAAGACAACACCTTATTTCCTAAAGCAGGAAGTCATTTACAATTCTGACGCCACGCCATCCTAATTCATCTGAACAACATTAGTCACATAAAAACATTAGGATAACTGACACCCCTAATGTTACACGCCTGTCACCCTGTCACCGTCGATATAAATATATGTCACCACTTATCATTATCGTCATTATATCGCTATGTAGTCAGCAATTGATTATCTGTACCGCCAACAGCGCGATGTACGCGGATAAAAATGTTACCAGCTCATATTTATGGGATATTTATGCTACGCATGTTACTAAGCACTTAGCATATTTGTGTAATAAAGAAAAGTTATGTTGTTTCTTTGTTGGAGATTGACAGGAAAGGTTATCTGTTGTGATTCAATCGGATAACCTGTTGCTTGAAATATATTCTTTCAATTACATACTTAGTTGCATTACATACAAGACATTGTCTTGAGATAAAATGTAGTTATTTTTGAAACAACTGTTAGATAGAAACTTTGATATCAAGACATCACTGAGAATACCAATTTGTTAAACCACATTGAAACAAAAGGTCTTACAGAAACCGCAGCTCTGCAATCGGAAGACGCACAATGTGTTTGTGTAGTCATTGTCTATCGGCGTGAGAAGCTGGCTGCTAACGGACCCGCAGACACGGCAAATTGACCCTAGACCGGTTACCGACCCGGCTAACTGCCACCTCTAGCTATTTAGCCATTTAGCCATTTGGACATAGACGCTAGTGTGAAAACTCTTTACTATAAACGTTTTAAACTTTCGGGTCAAAAGCCGCGAACGTGTTCTTAGCGACGTACATAAGTCTTTAATCAAGCCTGAAAGTGTTATATTACTACGAGTAGTATTATGTATGACATAAGTAACAACACTATTGCAATAAACACCTTAATCTGGAACTGAGCAAGTATATAATTGTATGTATTTTATACAAAACTAATATTAATTTACCTATTATTTGTCATCCTATCCTAACCCACAAGTCACATCGTACGATGTTCTGACGCTGCGTGCATCGAACTATAGTTTCGAGGTTTTTCCATAAAAATGCAAGTATAGGCACTAGTACTTTGTTGAATTAATTCGGACAGTGGTTAACCTAATTACTAAGCGTAATGTAAAAACCTATGCCGCAAGGCACCGATGACGTTGAGGAAGATAAAATGTAAAGAACATTAAACTTATGTCAGGAACATTTCCAAATATTGAAATAACGTATGACCAATATGTCCGAACAAATCCAAAAGCAATGACATCATTAATTGTACTCAAAATGTTAATTTGAGTAAAAATCTTTTGTTGTAGTTTCGACAGTGTAATAACGAAACTCCGGATTATGCTCGACTTTAATGATTAATATCAATCAGTGGGGTGTGACCCTGGAGATAGGTCGCAAGGCTGTCTCGGAGACAATGATGCAGCACATTTTGGTGGAAGTTAACACGGTTGACACGGCTTGACATGGTCGCGAGTGTTCCTGGTACGTGGTAAAAAGCGAGTCAGGTTTCGTGGAAGGGGTTTATGTAATGGTCGATGGTAAAGTTTTGTTTTGATGGCTGTCCAAATATAGTTATTTTTCTTGTAATAACTGTGTCCTGTGAAAATGGTTTAGGGTGAATCATATTTTGTTGTCCTCATTTTTTTTAAGTGTTCGACAATTAATTATAAATTTAAGTTTTAATAATTAAATTGTTCAACATGTTGTTACCCTTGCTACATTCAATAAATATTAAACAGCGTATAATTTCGTTAATTTGGTCAGCGATTTGAACTCTCGACTCCGGAAAATAACATCGAATCAAAACAAATTGATACTCAATTTATTTCTTTATACAAACATTTACTTGATCATAATTTGAGCGCTGCAATCATTTCTTGGTACTCGCGTAATTTACGAAATCCCATTACGATTAACTGAGGTCTCCTTGACCCAATCAATGAGAGGGTTATAATCGTCAAAAATCTCATACAAATTGTAATGCACTTATAATAGAAATTATATTGTATTTCTATGGGGTTCCCGCGATCGGTGAACGACTATCATTGTTCGTCGGTTTCCGCATTTGGCTTTCCCATGACCCGTTGTTCCAGTTTAGTGGAAATTGTTCAATGGTGTTGTATTGGTAATTTCTTTAATTTTTTTATGAGTCACGCTGGTTTGCGTGTCAAGGGTTTCGGTGTTTCCGCGTTCATTTACTACATGGTGCCGTGTTCTTGTATTATGTTGCGAGATTGCCATACATTCTTGTTTTGCAATTGTGTTTGTTGCATTCAAGATTTTAGAGAGATTTCTGTCAATGAGGGGTGAATTAAAACCTTATGCTATCAAAATCATCGCGTTCCGATCATTCTAAAATTTAAAATCTCCAAATTATTTTGGAATATCCTAAAATCTCTCAACGTAAAAGAGGTATGTTGTTCAAACCGATAGGAATCATCAATGAATCTATTGGCAGAGCTAATACATTCCACTGCAGTTATCTAAAGGTAGATGTAACACGTCCACTGGTATTTTTAGCCGGTACTATGGCCAGGTCACCGGAGTCACACACGGCATGCGTGGGTCGTTTGAATGGGCGTCTTTAACTCTGCTCGATGAATGGCCGGCCCATTCACAGTGACGGACACAGAGACTTTATTTGTGATCGCCTCGGGTCAAATAGACCATGTTACTATTACTTGCGCATATGGAATTTAAGTGGCTGGTGGTGCAATCGGCCATGTTGGTCTTATAGATGTGAAGGAACATATTTCCAGTTTAAGAAGAAAATTCTAAATTTTGAGTCGCAAAATTATGAGCAATAAAATATATTCTTCAATATCAGAGGAAAGCACCATAAACTCCAATATTCACACCGCCTCCGGATATAAAAAAACAAAATTAACTGATTTGACACCTCACACAAGTTACCGACTTTAATTGTTTATACGGTCATTAAATCACCGCATAGTTTAAAACCATGGTGTCACAATCGCTAAGTTTAACACCATAATAGGTGTCACGTGTTCCGATGTTTCATGTCGTCTTGCCATATAAGGTGTTATTGCTATCAATACGTTTAATTGGTCGGCTGGCGTCGGGACGCGGCGCGGGCGCACCGCAATTAAATTTCCATATCTGCTCGGAAATATGCATACCGAATATAGAAAAGCTTAGTGCGGTGTAACAACGACAGTTTTTACGATGGTTATGATAAAAAAGAGATTATAAATTCTTGAAGTTTTTACATGCCACTGAAATTTCTGAACATGGTGTTATTAGAGTTCTACTTGAACCAACCAACGGTAGCCAGTTCAATCTAAACACTGATTAAAGAAACCAAGTCTCACGGACGTTGATAAATGTGCCTGTTAATCTGAAACTCATAACCGCTTTAGCCCTAGAAACCGTTACTTTATTTCCTGCCTACACGATAAGCTCTCACCTCATTCAAGAGCTTCTATTTAACAAAATTAATCAGAATAAAGAGATTACACAGTCGCGCAATAATTAATTACTACAAAACTGTGATTAAACATGTTGAAGCCATTACTCTCGATGTAAAGCCCACCTCTACGATAGCACTGTAATTGTGAGGAGAAAACATTAATAAAGCTAACTATGAAGTATGGACTCAATCAGTGCGCAATAGCGGCTAATTGACGAGATGTGCGCATGCGCAAGATGTACAAATCAGTTAACTAGCTCACTTCTTGCCATATGCTCTTGCTCAGGCCTCAATCGTTTCCCGTGGGCTTAAAAATTTAATCGATTCAAGTAATAACGATGATCATTGGAATGGAACCTGTATCGTTTATTAATTAATGCATTATACCTTCCAAGATGGTGATAATAATTTTTAATTGACAGCTGTCAATAGACTAGCTAGACCACCCACAGACAAAACAATTCCGCTTTGATTATGGTTTTTTCTATGATTTATGAGCGTAACGAATCAGTTTGCTCGCATCAAAGAATTACAAATAAAGGGTAATTTGCCAATATGAGTGATGTCTGAAGCGCGCAATTTCTTTTAGCGCTTAAACCCCCCCCCCCCCCTTTTAGTAGTAGTTCTGGAAATCTTCGTATAAACAAGAGCTTTTGTTTCCGCTGTAGTACACATGTATTCATTCATAGTAATGTTTATGAATGGATTTTTGAAATAATACAAGCATACTTGTCCGTTAAGTTTATTTTTATTTGGTTCTCCTAAAGCTGTAAAATAAGTGCTGAAACTTCAAGTAAATAACACGATTATGATAGAGCGTGAATCGGTTCAACGTGGAGTCAACGAGATCAATATGAACGCACACAGTCGCGACACTGTGGGGTCGCAGTCGCAAATAAATTGCTGCTCGTCTGCCTGGTTTGTCTAGAACACCCGTGTGGTCTTAGGATACGCACACACAAGATAATAGTACTAAAATTCTAAGTATACCCAAGAATTGGCAAGATAATTTGGGATATTAAACTCTTAAACAAAGTTTTGAAGTAACATTGTTTGCAGCTCAGCACTCTAAAACTTACACTGTAGACGCTGAGCGAGTAATTCAAGAAGCAGTTTTCACCAAGGATTCCATTGCTAAAGCCCCTTAACAACTAGCGGCAACAGATATAGACACTGCGCCAGACGTCTTTATTGCTCAAAGTTTGGCACAACACTGTTGTTAATATTTTGCTCTTTTAAGGATTGAGCTGGACGCCTTCCAAGATTTTGCATTCATACGTGAGTTAAACCACTGGCTGTGGGAGTTTGAAACTGGATAATACCAAAATATATTCCAACAAATCGCTCGTTTTGACATTACTTTGAATTTAACAAGAATGGTAACGAACCCTCAAAAAGTCATTTGCATTGCTTAACCTGAAAACCTGACTCAACAAGCCATCTGTGATATCAACAGAAAACAACATCTTAACGGTCAAAAAGGGAAAACACGAGGCTGACTTGATTGTGGCCACTTCCTAAGATAACAGGCATAAGGATCGCTTACTACTAAATGAAGTGGACATTTATGTAAATGAAGTAGCAGCTATCAATGGGGCCGCGTTTAAAAATGTGCTCGTACTATTTGTAGATACATAAAAACGACCATATTATCTGGTAGGAAATGTGATTTCATTTAAATATGAATAGGCTTGAACGGCCCTCGGATCCTTAGGTCGGTAACCTTCATTACTTATTTCGAAAGTGTGTCGCAGGAAAAATTAAGTCGAACTTTATTGTTTCTGGAAGATCCATTTCTCCCTTGTGAATCATCTTAGTATTCTTGTATAATCTGGGTCAAGCTTAGCTTTAATAGCTATTCAGTCAACGTCCTTTCAAGGTAATCCCGATAAAGGCACGGCTCGTTGAATAAAGTAGATAAAAATCTGACTAAAGCCTTCGACTCATTAACGCACGATTCGAAAAATGTTTTACAATTACGATAAATTCAATACAATCTCACATCAAGTATTTCCTATTGAGCCAATTCAATGAACGACCTTTGAGTAGCGTCGGCGTTTATTTGAATTTCAACGTTCAATGGACACCTCATTTATGTAAATATCATAATTTCTTGGTTAAATTATTAAATGTCGTACATGGGCGACCTTTTTCGTTTACATCCAAATACAATTACAGTGCTGTCATTACGTCTTGTTAAATTCAATTTAATGTAAACATCGGTGTAATCATCAAAATTGGATGATGAAATGTTTTCCTCTTTCGATGTTAACGTTGCTATATACAATGTTAATGAATACCTGAAAATCCAGTTCGTAACTAGCTCTCGCGACTATCCCCAAATCAATAATTAAATTCTTGTTTAGGTCACAAAAGTTGAATTTGTTTTCTGTAGAACAAATATCTTAATATTTCCACTGCAAAGGTGAAAATGCTTTCTATCTGTAGACTTTCCATCATCATGATTCCAGTCTTATTTTATTTCTGCCTGCCTTCAATTTTCTAATCAATTGGATCTTTCAGTTTCCAATTCACCATTCACATTCCTTCAATTATTGTCTATGTAAACGATCTCGTCTTCTTCCAAATCAATATTTCGCAAGTTTTCAAATTGTGTATAGTCGTTACCTATGTCTCGAGAGATGCGTAGGCGCAGAGTAGTGACCGTTGCACCGGCCCACGCGCCGTATGTTGCGACACGTCTGCACTGGCCATCGGGACCGTTTTTATTAACACATCAACGTTGTTTGCGCCCGCTGTTCCATTATGATGATGTGTGAACTTGATTTCTCTATTTTGTGAAAGATGTTATTTGGTTTTATTTCTTTACTCTAAATCGAGCTGTTGTATTATTCATTGCTCTTTGGTCTATCTACAGTATTGTTATTTACTTCATATTTTCCATTGATAATAGAGGTATTTTCTATATCGTCATCTATATTTTATACTACGTATACAATTAAATCTTTAATAATTCCTTTTGCTTTAGATGCATGTGCGTCATTTAACTATGCGTCATGTTTTTTTTTT
>JAKRBP010002071.1:256233-266593 GCA_022398575.1 Heliothis subflexa | reverse complement strand
CCCAAATTTGTATGGATTTTAAGTTTCTCCTTTAGGTTTCAACTTTTATTTATTAATTAAGAAAAAACGCCACTTAACCCCGCTCGGAGGCGCCGGCAATATTTTACTTGGATCAACTTATTTTTTATGATATCGGCCGCCTTTCGGATTAAAATCGGTTAAGATTTTATGAATAATTTATTTTATGGGTGTATGTTTTTGAAGAATTTTGTTTTTTTTTCTTAGTTGACGACATAAAATATTTTGAATTTCCTCGTTCTTTCGCTTGAAGTGAACATTACCCAAAACGAGTACTCACAAGCAATTGAGCCTAACAAATTGGTAAAAACAACATCTGGTTATTTATCTGGGCTATACATCAAGTGATTGGGGAACAAGCAAACAACGCAATCAGTTCCGCGTGTGAGGGGGGCGGAGGGGTATAAATCATTCACATATCAAATATCGTATCACACGACGTTGCTTTGTTTATGTGGTCAGGGGACATCACTAGTTGGAGTGTGCCTTTTGATGTACTGGATTGTAGTCAAATTCTGTGGTGATACCAGGTGTTAAGGTATGTGCAAAATTAGAAAGTTATTGATGGGATAGATAGAATATTCAATGGAATACTTGAAATTTTATTCTAGTCAAACACTTTAAGTACCTTTACGCATACTATTTTAAGTTCAACACGTTCCCCAAAGGTTCCTTAAAACTCGTACGGACTGATAGAGTATTAACCTACATAACCATCCTTATTTACCAACCAAAAAACGAGGCCAACAAAGTTATTACACCAAAAATAGACAAAAGAAACAAAAGAAAATCTATCATTGATCAATTGAATACGCGTCATGCGTTTACGGTCACAAGCAGACATATGTCACTTCTCAGATGTACACAAATTACATTACCGATAATATTGTTGATGCGAACTCGAACAGAAAAGGCCGGTAATATTAGATACCGACTCGCGATCCGTGAAAGTCACGGCGGAATAGTGATGTCACTATATCGATATTAAATCGAAGACGTTATTTGGTTACCATTTTTTTCCTGTTCTTACATTTTTTTAGCATAGTACGTATTTTTTGTTACACAAGTAACGATCAATTTCCTTCTTAATAAATAATTTGGGAGCGCAGATGTGTTGGACATTTTGTTGAATATAAGATGAATGGCCATGTAGAGAGCCCAAGCTTGACACTTTATTATTTAGGAATAAATACGCTGGGAGACACATCTTATAACTGCGTACCATATAAGTAAATTAAATACATTACAAAATTAAAATTGACTCAAAAACATCGAGAACTCGCATCAAAATCGATAGCCAGTGTGATAATCTTGCATCGTATGATGAATAGGCGCGGTATCGTGACAGATCGCGGACGTCCCAACACTCGGGTCGGCTATCACTGGCCATCGCCCCCCACTCTCCCTAGGGTACGCACAATGATGTCCTTATGTTTGTATGACTTGCACACTGACCTCTATTTGACTGTTATTCGGGATCTGAGTGGGTCAGTCGGAGATGGATTTAATGGAGTATTGTTGTCGAAGTAAATGTTAAATGACTAGGTTTTGAAGAATAATAGTAAGCGTAAGCAAAATATTTTTTTGGTAAAAGTCAGTTGTGAAAATAAGAGTCATTTGCTATTTAGTACTGAACAAGTTACAGTTGTGTGAATTTATTACAGCTCTCTAACTATTAGCACTACAAGGCTTCCAAGTCAGAACACTGAAGCTGGCTCCACGCCGCGTCGGCTACATTTTAGTAGCCTCATCTTTTGTCTGTGCCCGCAAATTGGATTCATTCGCCCAATCAATACAGAGCGCCCACACTTTTCTAAGAACATTTTACCTGCGCGACGGAACCCGCCCAAGAAAATCGAGTTCCCTCTTCATTAGCTTGTACAACTTGCTAGACGGGATTTTAAAAAACTTTTTCATAAGGCATTTAGGCCCAAGTCAAGTTTTCCATCAACAAAATTAAGGTACGCTCTTAATATCAAAACTTTGTCTTAATGGATTTGGAATTTTATATTTATTAGGCCTGCGTTCGCTGAGTGCACATTAAGTTATCAATTTGTGCTAAATGGAAGACTTTGGCTTGTTTCATTGTAAATCGGGATGTAATGACTTTGGTTTGAAACTTAGTTTGTCCTACAAACTCACTGTAGCGATATTAAGTATTTACATTTTAAAAGCTTAGCCATTTTGCATACATATTAAACAAGATTACGCATTTTTTTTCAAGCAGGAAATATTTCACTTGCATCCATGTTAAATTAAATGATTGTTGCCCGGCAGTAACGAGTGTCGTCACTTATCACCGTGGACTTTTATTGAGTACATGTCGATTTATTTTAACAGCAAATTGAACACACGCCACTCCAATTGGACAGAACGTCTCAGTTTAAATACCACTCATTTAACACTGAAATTATCCGGCGGCGACAAACGACCTGGCGGCCATTAATTCAGTGGAGCAGCTCGCTGCACTTTACTACAAAAAACTTAAAAGAATCAAACAGCATTAACCGCTTAAGTTTCGCCCGCGGGCGTCGCATCGCAAAACTCACTTTTAGCTCATTAATTTTCATCTTTTCGCGTACAACCTAACATAATTCACCCTTGAATGCTCCCATACTACGTGATAAGGGTACTTTTATACTGGGCAACAGAGGAGCGCTCCGTTTTTATTAAATCTCGCGTCAAGTCGCTCGAGTGTCGACTACTGATAGCAACGCGCTGTTTATTTATAAAACAACGCTTTTTCCGCTCAAAGTGTTTCAGTTTTTTTTTCATCCGTGTCGGTGGAGTCCGTAATACGTATTGTTTTCTCCTTTTGAAATGTAGGGACGCGTTAAAAACGTCTCTGGCGTAACAAAGGGTAGGGCACGTAATGTTGACGGCGCGCCGAACGACCGCAGGAAGCTGCGCCGCATTAACAGCGGACGCACAAAATGACTGGACATCATAAATCCTGGAGTCTTTCATTCACAAGTGATTTATATGTGCCTCTTAATTGTACGTATTAATGTTACTTTTTAATTTTAAAGTTTAAACCGTCTGTGACGAAGGAATTGCGTGGAGTTGTTAATACTCGTACTTAGAGATGTTGCCATGGGTGCGAAGCTACTTGTAACTGATAAAATATTACGTTTTCACAGCTCCGTACAATCTGGCTCGCTGAACACACTGGCTTCCTATAGCTCATGTACTTGTATCACGCGAGTATGGAAAAATATGCCGACAAACAGACGCCCGAATACATTCCCGTTGTTTTTACGGCAATAATAATGTATCAATCAATCAATCGGCAGTCTGCGAGTCGCTCGTGTGTACCTGCCCTCGTATTCTTGTTACGGTCAGTGAGTTCGCTACAAGTTTTTTAATCATACTTTTGGTGCGGTCTCGCAAGTTTGTACGAACTGAGCCGTAATTTTCACAACACTACGCGAACAGAGATGTTTTCATTTATGTTACATTTATACTACATATTTATGTTACAGTAACTTGATAGTAAATAAAGTATTTGTGTTTATAGTTTGGTCAAAGTATTTTCTATAGAATATTCTTTTTAATCGTGTATTTTAGTTTGTATTTTTAAACTGAATCCCTCTTTATTTGAATGTGCAATGTTTTTCACGCTCAATTCGTTATGTAAACTGCAGAGTATAAAAAATAAACAACAAAGAAACGTCCCGTAATACCAAACGAATATGGAAATACAAAGCGAGCTAATTTCGTTATTTAAATTCTCCAAAAGTTAAGAACCAGTGCTTATAAAAGTAATATCATTGCAAAGTTAGGTAGATTATCGGCACTACAGTTACCTACCAATGATTGGGTCCAAATATCACGGGCTGAGATTTTGTGGCGAAGTGCTCTTTATTCGGAGCACCGCAAGCTTTCTCTTGTTATTCTATGCAAATTAGAGGCCCCCGCCGAATGTAGACTAAACGGGCATTTCGGAGATTCGAGTTTTTATGCAAACAGACCTAAGTTATTCAAGTGCGCGCCTTTGCATGAAACTTGCATACAAAACTGGTTGAATGCGCTAACGTTTATGCGCTTACCGGTGGCGGCTTGTTTCTGTATTTTCTAGGAATTCTGTTCACTGAGGCTGTATTTCTAACTAAGTGTCGCGGTTTACCTAGATTTATTTATCAATTTATTTAAACGGATTTTAAGATTTAATCTTTAAATACAAGGATTTTATAAAAATCTCAGATCTTTTTAATTGAGAGTCTTACTGCCAACGGGTTGTTGTTTTAGATGATATTCAAAAAGAATCTTCACAATTCGAGGGCTGCTTGTTACAGCTAAATGAAAAGTAAATATTATTAAATCTCTCGAAAGTTTAAAAGGCAAAAGAATTGAATAATGCTCTGCATACATTTGAAAATGAATTCAGAATGAATCTCATAGTTTTGATTGTATCATAATGATGTTTTATGTTATCTTCAGAGTGGAAAAATAAGTTATTTCAATAAAACTCCTCAGGGACATTGGGAGAATGGAAAAGATTTCTAAGTCGCTAATCTGGCACGTCTAGACCATTATAAACAAGTAGATACAGATCTGTGATCACCAACATGTATAAGATACGGTCGGTGGAACAACGGAGGAATTAGATTCTCATACGCACACACGTACAAAACTCACGCAGACACGCACATGTCGTGAGTTACCGTATATTTTTGTAGTCGTCTTAACGTGTTAGTTGGCGCGTTGCCAACGCGATATGCCGTATCTTACCTAGTACCTTGATTAAATCAGATAGGTCCCGGAGTGGAAACAAACAAACGGTAAGGATATAAAACTCCTTGATGATTCGCAAATACACTGTGTTTTATTGGGTCGGGAAATAAATCTGAGTTGACGGATAACGATGTCGACTTCATTACACACAGAACTGACAGATATACCTACATATTTCTTGGTTTGTAGGTAAATAAATAAACGCAAGCCATTAGTCATTCCAAAAATAGGGAAATAAACCTCTTTACTTTTAACTTACAGTTACAAACATTGACATATATTTGTACATATACATCGATGGTTACAAATATTGTCTATCTATCTCAAAGTCAAAGTCAAGTGCATAAGGGTAAGACATTTAATATACTTAATGAAATATATACTCATCCTTAGAAAGTAAGAATCTCACTAAAAAAGTCTGACTTGAGGTTCACGGAGTATAATTGGCTTAATAGCCTCTTATACCCACGTACACACGTTCTATTCTTAGCCACGAGAATGGTCGGAAAAGTTCTAATTTTGTATAGTAGACCCTCTCGTCAGTGTGTTTATTTTAGAGTTGAATAGCCTTTGTCTTAGAATAGCTTTACTGTTCAATATCATCATCAATAAATTAGCTTCCTAAATTAGCTACGTTATATCCTCTAAAATTATCTCTAAAGTAATATCACTGATTTGGTTCTTAGCTAGAATATTCTCCCACCTGATCATTTAAGCGCCCACAAACCAATATAATACATTACTTATACAAAATAATTCGCATTTTAAAGCGAGAGCATCTATGCCATAGATTGGCGCACTAACGACTGAATAATTACACAATGATCCCTATTACAAATGCAAAAATGAGGATCCCTGATGCATACATAATGTTCCCTTTTCTGTGGTCCGAGTTATGGGAGTACCTTTCCTTATGGGCTTTTTTGATGTTCCTTTGTTTTTTGAACATCATGCAGTTTATGAACCTGGTAAAATACAGCGGGTATTCTTTAAGACTAATGTACCAAAATGTCAGTGGCGTAAAACATGTTCGGTGGGGTGAAGATTGAAGAAGTACAATCCCACAAATAATTTTTTCTTTCTTTCTTTCTTTGAAGTTTTGCTTTATGCTTCAGTCTGCTGTATAAAGATTATAATCACAGTTCTATAACACTACCTGTAATTACTATAAAGCCATGTTTGATATCATGACGATAACAACCACATTCAATTTCCAATATCTATAAAAGCACATCGTTATACATCTATGTTAAGTAATCAAAATAATTCCATTAAAAAATCTAGAGTATGCAAACAGAGTCCTTTAATTTCCGCTCGGTTATTTACAAGTAACTTGCACCACGGTCGGCGGCGCTCCGGCAAACATCCCGCCGGTAATGACTGGACAAACAGACATCTGCATACGGCCTCCGCCTGAGAAATGCCCTTCAAACCTCCCGTGCACCCACTGAATTTATTACCAGCTCTCCTCAACCATTAGTATTTTTACAAAGATTTTTTAGAATTTTAGGCAAACGTTTTATCAAAGTGCTGTTAGCAAGTTTCGTGGACCTTTATGGAAGTGGCGTTGAGTAGTTCAGGGGATTTTATTGAAAGAGCTCTTGTCCTACATTTTTGTCCGACGTGCTTTTGTGACAGTTTTTTTTTCGATTTTGATAGAGGTTGTAAGTACAATTTGATATTTTGTTATTTGTTGTTCTATTGAAAGCTTTTCAGTATTAGGTGCCTTTTTTATGTGCTACAAAATCAAAAGAATGCATATCAAAGTCACCAACTCATCATTGCTCTGTTTGTTTGCCAGACCAAATATTGTAAACAGCAATATAATCTTCTTCAAACTTCGTCATAAGCCGTGCACCTTATTTTAAAGTTGCCTGAGCCCATAGAGCCTGAGCCCAAGTTCAATTTTCGTCGTGACGGAAATTTTTCGCAGCCCGTATAACCATATTGAAACAAAGTTGTCTATTCCCTTTATTTTGGCGCGCGTGATGATATTTCGCCTTGTTGAAGCGTGCCGTGCCGGGCCGTGGAGAGCCGGAACTCTAATCAAGGCTCCGTCACGCCGGACAGGCAGTGCCGGGCCGGTGTCTGCCCGGATAGCCAGCTAACCTGAAATGACTGGCGAAATTTGTTTCTTCGGCCGAGTGTGTGATTCGGGCTGCGAGCTGTGCGTTTGACGATTGCTTTTGGATGCAGAGCTCACGTTCACGTCGTAGCTTATATTTCGGATGGTCATAAATCTGTCGTAATAACAATGTTATTCAGGGTTTTCGAGTTTTAGCAGAAACGCAGAAATAAATTCGTATCACTGATTAAATCACTGAACGAGTGTCACCTCTAAAATTACTCTATTCAACAGCATTGAGCTAATGTAATAACAAAACTAAAGCGTAATAACATAAAGCCTTATAATGTATGTGGCATATGCCACAACATATTCAAATGAGCAAGCACCATCTGAGCAAACATCTCAATGAATGAATGCCAATCTTGACTCCACCAAAAACTTCTATCTCAAAACCTAAATTCAAATAAGCTCATAGCGAACTTCTCGCACGCTCAATAAACTATGCATTTATGTATTCGCTTAATTAGCAACACAGCGCGTTCGGGGGTAGGCAGAGAGGTCGGCACGTAATGGTATGCGTGAGCCCCCGGATAATTAGCCTTTGTTACTCTATGTTAATAAAGTTATACTGTATTTCCATATCGATCTGCGGGGACTAAGAAAAACAGTGAATCAGCTGTTGGGATACACTCGCGTGGGTGCGGCATCTTTGAGAGTTGGAGTAAAGCTAAGACATGGTAAACGTTTATCTCAAGTAATATAAATTAATGCGAGTTTTTCCCATATTCACTTTGCTATACTTTATGAAGATTTTCTACTTTTTAATAAAAGATTTTTCAAAGGTAAATTCCACAAATAAAGTATACCTTGCGAAAACGCTGACGGAAGCGGAGATAAAATAAAAACCAAATTGCCATCAAATTCAAACGCTCACAAAGTCGAGAGCGTCAATTTCATGTTATTATCGCGTCTCATACTCGTAACAAGTTGAAATACAAAAACCGGATCCAAGCGAACAGCTTACACGACAGTCAATCTGTTCTCGACATCCCGCTTCCGAACCATCGGGGACCCATTACGATGATTCCATAGTCTCGATAAAGCGTTCTCGAATATTCGGGAGAGTCGATCGAAAATATTCTATCATTACCTTAAGCTGCGTAGTAAATCGTCGATTTCATCGCTAACTTTGATAATATTGGAGCGTTCTCGTTTACAATATGCGAGGGCGAAGCACGTACGTCCCGGTGATACCTACATACATATGTAAATGTTTTCAATAAGGGTGCTCGCCGAGAGGGCTTCGCGCGTATACAGATGATAATTCAGGCCGTCGTGGACTACGATGTAGCTACCCACGCTTTGCGATATTTTCACACCAGTTTCTAGGTTACCTATAAATGTGCTGTATTCTGTAATGTGGTTTGGATGACATTGTAGTCTCTAATGAGAAAAGTCATTTTATAACAACTACAAATGTATTGATTTCACTTAGATACATCTTTGCTTAGCTGTAACTTACACACTTGAAAGGATTTTTGCTTTTGGTTTTCGGGCTCCTTACAAAAAGACAAAAGTAGAATTTTTGGTAAAAAAAACAAAGCTGTATAAGTCGAAATTATTAAAACCACCACCAATACATTCAGCTAAAAGAAAAAAAGATCTGATAAAATTGCAGCCAAAAAAAACGGGCCAGTAAAATAAAACGAATCCATGGAGCAGATAAATATGGCGGCACACGGTAGGTCCTATGACAATAAAGTGTAGGCGTTATACCGAGCGCAATAATCTGCACCGGTCCTATCTGACTGCACTGTTACACGTACCACCAGGATACGGGAACAGCTTCGTGTAATTTGTGTAAATACAGACATCAGATATTATTGGCGAAAGAGAAGAGTTCCTCAGATGCATGTATAAATCAGATATATTTTTGGGGAAAAGAAAAGAGATTCTTAGATATTACAACAACTACGTAAGTAAAAACTTCAAAGTCCAACTTTTTGTGTGAATTACTTTATTAGACAGGCGAGAATTCTATTCAGTGTTGTTTATTTGTATAATTATTTGAATACGTGAATAAATAACCATGAATGATAAAGTGGCTAAAACATAGTGCGTATTTCAAATGCTTTTAATTAATTACTTAGAATTTAAGTTATCATTAAAAGTTTTAAGTTCTATTATTAAGGACCATCATTAATAATGGTTTCTCAATTTTTTATTTGTGAATGTTCCCTGCAACATGGCTTGCAGTGTACAGCACAGGTGTGCGTCGCGACGTTTGTAACACGTTACAAATGTCAGTGATCGTTGTTTTAACTTACATTTACAACTTCTCTACAAAAAATCCATATTTTCTGAGTCTATTTTTTTAAATAAAATTTCTGTCTGAAGCACCAATTAATGAAGTATTTAGTTTATTGATTACTCCAATACCAAACCTTTATTTAAATAGTTTGTAATTGAATTTAAAAAGGTTTTTTTTTTAATTCTGTTGCACGAAGAAGTTCTAGACTTCGGTGAGTCTATGAGAAACACTAGTTATAATAGTTATTTATGAATATTTCATTTTTATTTTCTAAGCTAATGTATGTATTAAGAGCCTTAATAAAATTTCATTGTCACTTATGCTGTCGATATTAAAATTCTAATTAAAATAATTGAATAAATCCAACGTTAAAGAGCTCAGAATTAAGCAAAGTAATATTACTCAGCCGCGAGACAGATACCTAAAGTCTAATTACTGTGCTACGAAAGTGAGGTAACTTCGTAGCGTTTCATAGCAGCGTAGTCACCGTAGCGAGCGTAGCATTTGTCTCTAATACATTTTGTGATGAGTTATGACTTAATTTTTAAGCAAGGAGTTCTCTTGTTATTAGAATTTTTGCGTGTCACTTTTTAAAATATGTTAATAAGACGAGCATAAAATGTAAAGCTTCTAAATATTTTAATATTCATTCAGGTATTTTTACAATAAAGAACTTTTTAGTTTCAACGTGTTTTAATAAAATTTTCAACAACATAAAGTAGCCTAGCAGTTCCCAGCAATGTTCTGTATTAATAGCCCCGCTTTTAAACGAAGAGGGTATAATCTCGGCCATTGTAATCATAAAGCCATATAAATATTAGGTGCTTTAGTAGAAAGCCACAATTAACAATATAAAAGAATCTCGTTAACATTGTAACATGTTAGAGTATTTATTAAGGGAGGGAGGAATAAAACTCAGTTTTTGGATTCACGTTTTAATCATGGTCGGTAACACGATCTGTGGCGGCCATTTATGTGGCTTCGCCGAAAATATAGTATTTTTGAACATGAAAAACGTGGCTTTAATTAATTTTCGTGAGTTATTTACTTGGAATATCATGTTTTATGTAATTAACGAGGTGATTGGATATCAGGTGTTTTGGGTTTTTTGATATATTAGGTTAAATATGTTGTGTAAAAAAGGTTTGTTTAATGTAATTTGAACATCTGCCCTTAAAAAAATATTAATAAACAACAATAGTCACAACATATAAAAAAACAGTAGAAAC
>JAKRBP010002071.1:208011-220809 GCA_022398575.1 Heliothis subflexa | reverse complement strand
TGCGCGAGTCCAACTCGCACTTGGCCGGTTTTTTCTTAATGCAATGTAGATGACGGTGTGGATAGAAATCTTTTAAATGAACCATCGCGAATACACGACAACATCAATGTAAGTGTTTGACTTCATTTGAATAAAGTGTGAAGTTCCCCTATTCTACTGTCTTCTAAGAAATAAAATATCAAGTTTTCTATTCGTTGTTTTGTTTTGTTCATTTTTGTGGGGGGAAATGATTATTTAAATATAACAAAACACAAAAAGTTGTTATTGTGTGGCCTAAAGTTTAGTGTGCTATAATAAAGTGGTTTATACGGCCCTTCCTTATTTAAGAAGAGGTTTTCCCTGCAATTGATGATATTAACGTTTTTGTGTAAAACAAGAGTGAAGCTAAGCAATGACAGAATTAAAACTGAAGATTGAAATCGTTCTTACACAAAAAAAACCTGTAAACGTAATTTTGTTCTTTCCAAATAACCCTTGCTATTGCATTAAATAGCATATAAAGTTAAAACGTGTTTAAAATGACAAACCACTTCTATAACTCTCTTCTGAAGAACCAAATACGCTCACCAATAAGTGAGTCATCTAACTTTCGGTTCTTTATCACTAACTGAAACCTTAAATCATAAGCGAACTCCTTAGAATATTCCCAAACATTTCTGTGCGACAAAGAAATACTTTTTGTGGGTAATTTCCCAGGGAGGGAGCTATTGTGATAACTGGCTGCTGAGAAGGGTTACAGTTTGTTCCGGGTTCACTTCAATTGCAAGGCTTTTGACTTCACCCGTTTTATAACCTGGTGAATGTTTTTGAGGCCATTCTACGTTTGGAATTTTCTTAAAAATATATTTTGAAAACATTTTTTGAATTGTGGCTAATTTGCATCTCGGTTTGATATTTCACCTAAGTTTTATTTTGGAAAAAAAATTAAGACACTGTGAGGTACTCCTTAACTACGCAAACTTGTACTAGTGAACTCCAGAACGTATACATTATTTCATTGAGTTTCAAACTAAGATATCTGGCATCCGTAAAACATTTAGTAATTCCATATAACTTCATAGAACGCTGGAGTTTCGATAGATACGATTCCACGTTCAACTAAAGGGTCACATTGTGAACTAATATTGCTTAACCTTCTCAGGTTAAACTTAGAGAACTTGCATCGTCTGATAGATCCCCGATAAGTCACGTTTAAGTCGTCCATGAGAAAAATTGCCGTAATATTTATGACGTTGTATTTATTACAAAATAATTGCACACTTTAGATTTACCAGTAAATAACAATGACAGCTTTATTTTTATGTACTTATATCCTATATAGGTTAAAAATTAAATCCAGTAAATCAAATTAGATTTTCCATTGCCAAATTCCAGATAAGAAAGGAAAATTCCACGAATTAAAATTTATTGTTCTCCCGAAATAAATCCCGTAAAACAAAACAAAAGCCTGACTTTGACCAATATCCATTAGTGACTAATTAAAAAATCACCTTTATAATTTTCTTTGAACGCCTTCGGGCCGCTTAGGCTCCTTTTGCTTGGCTTTTGATGGTCCTCAATTACAAGAAGTCGTGTTTGGTCGTGTTTGGGCCCCGAGCGGGTGCTTCCGCGCCCTTTACAAAAAGCCTCGCATAAGTGCGGTTCAAATGTCAGTTAAAGAGATTACGGTTGAGGAGTTCTTTCTCTTTGTTTGTGTTGCATGGATATTTTCCTTCTTAATTTCTTTCGGTTTTGAGTGTTTGGATGTTGTTTAATGGGCGAATCGATTTTTTTTGCTTGTTGGCTTAAGTGCGGAGTGAGTGTTTGTTTTAACTTGAATGTTTACGTTCTTGTTGTGGATTGATTGCAAAGGTGTAAATAACGATTTTATGTGTTATGTTTGTTAAGTACTAGACGCAACATTATATCTAATACCAAACATTATATACCTTCCTATCATGGAAGTCATTCATAATGCAAGACTCATAAATAAATAATGATATCCTAACCAAAACAATAAATAATTCTTCACCTTACAAAATATTCGTCTTGGCAAACCAATCAAAAGCCTACTCACAGTACTTATACGTATGCGTATAATAAAGGAGTCTTATACGGAATAGTTGGGGGTCGCTGCCGGTGGTCTAATCTTGCCGGATAATCCGTTATCAATGAGACGTGAGACCCCGGTTATACCCGGCCCACGCGCCCATCGATCCCGCAGACGTATGTAATTAATATTTTGTGCCTTTATATTATACGTATTGAGGGAATATTTATTGACTATGATAAAATTGAGATCTGCCGAAACATAAGAGGATTTGTTCATTCTCAGTGGACATTGCATTTGTTTTGATCTGTATTTTTTTGACAAACGAATGTTTAGGGTGCTTGCGTCTGTTTTTGTTTGTCAGATAATGTACGAGTTCAGATTACATTCACGACTTGACAAATAAACGACGTTTTTAACCCTTAATTAATCTACGGAAGTCCGGAAAACATGGCAACCTGCCGCAATATCAAGGCGATTAATTGCCGCTTTTAAAAATACTCATTTGGCAAAAAAAATCGCATAAATTGCTCATAACACCCCCGCCGCGTTGAAAACATTTGGGACGAGATTTTAATTACAGAAATATTATTAAGTCAGTCGTCGAATAAAAGCAATTTAGGAGTAAAAATACGAGCGACCACGGGCGGGATAAAGGCAGAGATTTCCATATATAAAAAGCATAAATAATTTCGATTGTGGCCACCGAACACATAAATATAGTACGTTTTGGCGCCCTCACACACGTGCGCAAACAGCCGGGGGCCGAGCAAATAATGCGAGTGTCACGTGCGGGGCACGGGGGGCACGATACTCCAGGACTTGGGACACGAGGCTGCGGCGGGGGTAGAGGGGGATGCTCGGACGAAAAATAAATAGGTACACAATCTCTGGCGCACAAATACACACATTTCAACGGTGTAATGTGTTTGCGGTGCTACAGAAAATTTTATTTCTTGTGACAAAAACGCGTGTTGCGCGCAGCGATACTCGAATTATGTGACGTTTGTTGTGACAAGAAATCGGAGGGATAATCGGCTGCGGTACGAAAATATTGTGAGAATCGGGATAACATAATCTGGGATACTCGAGCGACATGAAAAACGAGACAGTTATTTTCTGGTGTATTTCGTACCATATTGACTGTAGTATTGATACACATTAAATACATCTTCAGTGTAACACACAATTTGCCTTCAAAGTAAATCAGAGACGTCTTACGGCAAAACATATTAAACAATCTCTTACTTGTAAACAGACGTCAAAGTCCGTCCGTCTTGTACACGTCTCAGGGAAGGCACACATCTCGTGAGGAGATCCTCTCACGTTAGTATATCGTCCTCTAAGGTCCTCACCGGCCGGCCGCGTCATTTACATAGGGGCCACACTCAAATCCGTCTGTTTGTTTTGGCCGGCAAGGCACGACCGAATCGTAAGTAATTAACTTTACACTTTAAGCTGAGTGTACTTAACTTAATCGTGTTGTGGAATGTTAGGAAGTTGAAGAGTTCCCAATTCTAAAAGAATGTTTTTAATCAAAACCAATTAATGAATTGTTTATTATTCGATTCTGATTTACTTAGAAGTGGGTTCATCTCTTTAATTAATTTCTCTGCCTAATCTCTTGGTGAGTTAAAATAGAGAAATTCGTTCCTACATTTATTTACAGAATGTTAACTTAAACCGAAATAGCTTCGGATAATGTCAGAAAGGTAATCCTATGACCTTTTAACTGTAATCGTAGATACAGACAATAGCTTGGGCGACTAATTAGTAAATAGCTTTTGAATGTACGCCAACACAAAATACACATAACTACACAGACACGCAATCATGTAGAAAAATTGAATACACATCGACGTGACCATGATAGATCGATCACATTCACAGCAAGGCTTTTTCATCGCCAAACGAAACCAAGCCCACATAATACTGGCCTTTATAATTACGCGGCTAAAATAAAAACGCTTTTATAGACCAATATCTCATTGCTAAGGTGGGCATATGCGAGCAGACAAGCGACTTTACGACCAACATAAAGCGTCGCAGAAAGGCGTGTATAACCCTATAATGCGGAGGTATAAGGCTGTTACTTAACACCGTAACTTCTGTTTAGAGCCGCGCCTCCGCCTACATTGTCGGTAAATTCATGGGTGTCAGTTTAGTTCTATGGACGTCTCATTCCACAGTCTCCCTGGGGCATCAGTATATTAAGCTATTGTGGTACTGCCCTACTTGGTTGATCTATGTAATTTGGGTTAAATGAACCCTGTAATGCGGCGGAGTAAAAATGTTTGTGCCTTGAATATGATATGTGGATGTTATTAAGTTGCCTTGTTTGATGGGGGTGTTTGTTGTTTAAATTAAGACGAATTGCGTATTGCTGAAAGCTGTGTTAATTTAAAAATAACTTAGTAAAAGTTATTTGGAAGAACATGAAATGTTGTTGTCATAAAGTATAAAGACACATCATATCAGATTTCTTTGTGCAAATCTTTGACACAAGATAACAAAGCAATCCTAAAAAAACTGCTGTAAGTTTTGGCTTGGGGCCAAAATCTTGCCATAAAAATTTTGAATGTTTACAATAGATTGTACTTTCGATTTCTTCAGCCACGGAATCTTGGCTCGAGCCCCCTTGCTTCGTTCGTGTACAAACAAATTTGGTAGGCCAATGTCTTCTAAACTTTCACTGTTTGGCGGGAGGCCAACACCACAGTTCCACAGAATGCGGTGACTTTCGAATAAACCAAATAAAGATAATTTATTCGTATGATTTTGGCCGCGACGCAATCGTTTTCGAATTATTCCCCTTTCCAGGTTTCGTACGCCGCATTGAATTTTAGAGGGTTATTTAGAATGTGCCGTTTTTACTTTTTTGAAATAAGATTATGCGATTTTATTTGGCAGTTCATATTTTTCTGTCGTTCGCGTACTCTCAGCTTTTATGATAAATAATGGATATTTACGTGTGTAAGCGAGAGGAACAGGTCACTGAATATTTATATGAATAAGTGAACCACACGTTTCGGTCTCCAGAGAGGCTCTTCATCTTGAAGGATACACTTGACACCGCCAGAGGTTCAAGTAAAGAGCTCTTTTAATTTTAGCTGTATAATTACACAAAGCTGAACTATACCTCTAGATACATTTAGAATGTGTATCCACGAACGTGATTCCGACAAACTCGCAGCGGTTACTGGGGTCGGAGTTGAAACTAATTCGAAGACAAACTAAGAACAATCTTAGCAGTAGGTACGCTTCATCAACCGCCACGTGGCCTTCTGCCTTTATAAATTTCACGTTTACCCACTATGTATCTTTATCTGGCACTTGAAACTGTTTTATGGTGTCTAAAGTTACCCAGTTTAGCTTAGTGGGGTTAGGCCTACATACGGATTTGGAGGGCGGTTAGCTGAAATTGATTGGTTGGCCGACCGTTTGTGGAAAATTTACTTTATTCTGTGATTTAGAAATAGCGTATTATAGTGGCATTTTCTTTTCAGATGCTTTTACTGGTAAATTAGACATGTCTTGTGTGTGAATATAAGTATAAAACTTTATTTTTTACTATGATTCTTTTCATCTGTGTTATTGGTGTGGTATACAGAAATCATATTTTTAAACTTTTATTTTAAATTACAATCAAAGTATCAAGATTTTTTTTTTCCAATTGATTACTCATTAATCAATTTCTTCCAATTATCGACTCTCAATCCTTGTGACCCGTATGTCGCACAAACTTACAAGCATTAGCTACGTGATGCTCCAAGCTCCACCGTGTTGTTATCGCGGGCTATTTGCCTCTAACGTGATATTAAGGATTACATCGTAATCAGATACGCTCGCTTAACGCGGCGCCCGTGTTTAGCCGCTTTCTTAACTGTTCAGCTCGGCCTGATAACTCGTTCAGATTCATCTATGGAGTTTGTAATCGTTAATGGGATTAAGTAAGTAGTCACGATGTGAAATAATTATTATTTCAAGTAACATAAAGTCTTCTTTTAAATACAAATAAAATACACAGAGGACTGTGATTTGTAAACGTAAACGGACAAATAAACTGTATATTTTTTAATAAAAATACAAAGTAAAAACATGTACTGTCAACGTGGAAATAAAGCGTCGTTTGAATACGACTGTGGTCGTAATTTTTTATTACTACACAAGTAATATCCTCTCACTTGTACTATTACAAGGACGTCGTAACTGCTTCGGTCCATTGTGAATCTCTTTGTGTTAAATGTACTTAATATAGGACAATATTCCATTATATATGAATGGAGTTGTGTCGTTACTTTTTTCATGAGTCGTAATTGAAGTTGTAACTGGTTATCTTGCCGAGGAATAATAAGACCTGCTATATAAAGAGATATAAACATTTCAACTGATACATAACAGACGAAAATTTAACAACTGAACAATACATGGACGAATATAGCAGTTGTAAAATTTTGACTTGAGAAGTCTTTTACTACTAGAATTTTACTGTTTTTATCGAGTAATATAGTTTAAGAATACTGTTGACATAAAAAATAAAAAGTATTTTTTTGTGAAATGAAACATTAAAGAAACTGAAAAGATTTGGATACAATAGAGCTCTTTTTAAACACATTTCTACTAATTGGTGGCTTAATGGTACAAAAAAATACTAAACGCACTTAATTTACATCCCCATTTACCCCAAGGAAATTCAAGGTATGTAATAGCATACGAGCGACTTATTATAAACTAGCTTGACGATAAAACGCACGCGTTCGCGTAATGTTTATTATCTCACCTGGCGTATCTCTGCGTGGTCTTACAGTAGGTACGCGCTCTAGGGGTACGCGGGGTACAATACGACAATACGCACAAAATAATGGGTCACACGTTTGCGTATGACATGACTCTAAGCTTTGTTTGTTTTTGAACGCACGTTTCTATGAATTAGTGCGGTTTACGTGATAGTTTTCTTAGGGTATTAGGTTATGGGGGTTATATTTGCTTAGAGGGTTTTGCTGTATTGTTTGATTTTTCTTAGATAAGTTTTGTTGAGATAATACGGCTTCAAATTTATAGTTTCAGCAAGTGTAGTTTAAAAATAATGTAGACGGGTTTTAATTAAACGTCTTGAAAGATGTATTTACAATACATTACACGAAGCAGTAAATACCAAGTCGAAACGGCTTTATAAAGGACGGGAAGAGGGACACAGTGAATGACAGAATAACTTGGCAAAAGAGACAGACGAGTACAATCGACAGTAAACTTAAAAATATAAATGTTGTGTTTACTTACAAGTGAACGCGATTCGCGTCGTTTACGACATCGCCCTTGTTCCGGGCACTGCGCGAAATTACCAAGCATCATTGTTCGTAGCCGTATAAAGACATAAAACGCAAAAATAACTCGACACCGATAGAGATATTGGTCCTTCGGTACATAAAATTTTGTTTACAAACCTTTCTGTAATCATTTTGCTTGGTAATGTGGATGTAAAGGTTTGGTAGTCATTAAACATTTTATAGACATACTGCGTGCGAAAAGGAATTTAATGGATTGTAAACTGAATTAATGTGTGTAGAACAGAGGTTTCTGATTCTGTGTACGCGAGTATTTATATTTAACAATATTTTTTGCTAATATGTGACAATTTATTAAATTCATATTAGCTGAACGCAAATCAGACAAACTAGTGAACATTATTATACTTGTATTTATTCAAAATGGCGCGTAGAAAAACAACAAACAAAGGGAAAAACAAAAGGATGTGTTCTATATTTAAATGTCCATTATTAGAAAAGACAGATGATATCTAATATCTATCCGCGCTCATTATACCAACTAAAATGGCGGACGCGCCGCGGACCGCGCTTTCGATCAAATTATACAGCGTACATGATGAATGTATGAGGTTACACGAGAGATGGCATCGCTCATTATGAGGGCGCTTGTTCACTGTCACAACACGGTAAACGACATTAAGAATTTTACGAGTGCTTTGTAGTAGGTGATGCTTGATGACAATAACGTGGTACTGTAATTTTTTATGTTCATTATAATAAGCCTGGTGGTTGTCGAATATCATTTGTGTAATAAATGTTTAGACTAAACACATTTAATGACCGTTATGTTATATGACGGTCTTAAGAGACGTTTTTAATTAGGTATGTTCTATTTACCTACTAAAACACATTGCGAAACGCGTGTTACCTACTGTAATTCAAATACATACATAGTACTCCTGTTAATAGTATTAAAACATTCCAGAAACAGTAGCGTCCTATTCAGAAATAACTTAATTGAGACGGGACAAAGTCGGAAGTAAAAACTGCAGCATCCCGAATAAAGTTCAAAATCCTCGGGCTTATTGAGCAAACGCTCTAAGAGCGAAAGGGACGTACGAAATTCGTTTTCGACAGAATGTTAAGTGAGTTAAATCTCCAAATAAAAGGTGGGTTGCCTACTCAGCTAGCTGTAGTTGCTGACTCTGACTTGCTATGGTAATGAAGTTGTGAGGTCCCTCGCCTCCCCTTCTCCCCTAGTAGTGGGACAAAACAGTCGTTATCTCAAGCGATGATCTAAATGTAAGGGTTCTGTTGGCCGTGATTGTGGACGCCTGAGGACATACGATTGTTTCAGATAACAAGGCACAGTTGTAAACTGGGTTATTGGTTGCGCTGACTGATGTTTAGAAAAATGTTTGCGGGTGAAGGGTGTTGTTACGTGTTACGGAATTTTTCAGTTTGTTGTTTTTTTTCGTGTTTTTTGGATATGTTATTTATGGTGTGCGGTTTTTACGTTGGTTAGTCTATACAGAAGTTTATTCGAGTAAAAATGTTCTGTAAAAAGGCCATTGAAAAAAAGTTGTTTCATCGTGAAAAATCTTTGACACAAAAAGAGCACTACTCAAAAGTACCCTTAAGATTGTTTAAAAAACTTTCTCGTACCTTCGAAAGCCTAAATGATTTTTAAGATAAAACACTTTTATATGCGTACTAACCATTAACTTTTATAGGGCTTCGTAATGAAAAGTGTTCATATTTTGTAAAGTTGGGGAACTTCATAAATTCTGTCTAACTGTGGCCTTAGTTCGTGGAGATGTTATCTTTATTGACGATGCGATATTCAGATAATGTTACTGCCTTTAGTAATTATTAGAATGGCCGGTGATCATTTTTTGTTGGGCCTTTCCTGGAGGAAGTTGGCTTACGAAAGGGTTTGATTTTCGTATTAAGGGAAAAAAGAGTGTTATTTTTTCCTGTATTCGTTAGATTATTTGTGTCGATTGCTGATCCTACTATTTACTTTTTGAGCTTTTTTGTTTTTCTTTTGATACATAAATGTAAACAGACTTTAAAAAAGGTTAAGTTACTCATTTTGTTTGTGACATATGTTAGGCTTATAACTGATTGATTTTTCTTTAACCATCACTTACTTAGTTTCTTTAATTAATTAAACTTCAACTTATATCACCTATGCCAAAAATAGGTTAACAGCCCAACAGTCTATTCTAATCTTGATATACAAGTAGTCGAAGTAACCAAGCGGTGATAAAAATGTCACACCCAGTGACCGCCGCTGAGTTGTTTGTGGTCGCTCAGTCACCGATGGTCACGATAAGAACATTTGCATAAACGCCTGAACTTACGGAATCAATGGGTAGGTACGTGACCACTGCGAGTAAATTAGACACTACGTTTGTTTTTTAGAGACATCGGCGGTTTAGCTGACATGTTTATAGGTTAGGTTTGTTTTTAGAACACGTTTGCCCTTTTATGTAGTCGATAGTTTGCTGATAGTGTTGTCTTTTTGTTACAGTTTATTGCTATGTGTATTTAAATTCTATAAGTTCTTCTTTTTTAGATGGCTCTATTTTAAAACAAAAACATCGAAATAGTGGATAATTAACTAGATTTAAAAAACTGGATATGAATATCTCAAAAAACAAAAACCAGCTGTACCGTGGTTTGAATTGTCCCAAAAACGTCATCCACGACCCACCGGGATCCAACCTCTCACCACGTCAAAGCTCACATCTACAACCCTAAAAGAAAAACAAATGCAGACAACTTGACGTGTTTATGATACAACCAGAGAGATATTCGCCGAGCTCACATTCCTCTAACCAAATTTCTATCGAAGCGTGATTGCGAGCCGAGCCTCGAAACAAATGAATAAACAAAAACAAAAAAAAACCTGATGAAATATTATGTTTTGGAGTGTAGACAAATTACTGTACGCCGCACTCCCGTCAAATATAAAACGGATTCTTTATTTGCCTCCCAGTCTCCCGTTTATACGTTTTCGTTGAAACTTTGTTCCGTGGTTAAATAAACCTTTATTATTTTGTTTGGAGCTCATTTTCTTAACCGGAGGGGAAGGAAGCGTGTAGGCTCAAGGCTGGCTGAAGCATGTCTTAGAATGTTCCTTTTTTGAAAGTTGTATGTCTTCAAGAGCAGTCATTTGTTTATTTGTTTATGTATCCAGTGGGATTCAAATTCAAGGACTGAAAGGTGCTGAAAACTAAATCTGACAAGTTATTGTACTGGTTTCAATCTTGGCTAAGCACCTATCAGCTCAAAGTAATAGATTTATATAAAAAAATATGTATTCATTTATAAAGCAAATAATAAATAATAATTATTGTCACTGTTTTTAATCTTCTCGATTTGTTAACTACTAGTACCTACCTACAAAATTACGTTATCACGCATCCATCTCCTTGTTCTCAACACATATAATAATAATTTTCTCTACATTTCTCTCCGCGCATTACACACTCAGACATTATTAAGTTTGTTTTATTAACTTCTCTGAAATTGGCAGCCTAACGATACGTTAGAGCTAATTTTCATTTATCAAACTTAGCTTGAGTTTGTGTTCGCTCTAGACTTTCGATTTATATACGACTTGATAAACATGTTTCGAAATGCTGACTTCATGTTTATTGAATTAATTTTACTTATATGATTGTTATTCGTTTTGTACTTAGTGGATTTATTTTGAATGTTTTAGTCTTAAAATTACTTTTAAGTCGTCTTTATTTACTATTTTCAGCATTGTAGACGACGCAATCACCCAATACAGGGGGAGTTTTTATATTATTTTTATGTTTTAAACTTCCTTTTATTTTTTACTATTTTTGATTTATTTTTAATACAACTGTCAAATATTATTGTCATCTGCTGTCACCTCCTTGTGACTTGTGTATTCTTCCAAAAATTAAATTATCCAACATCCGCACATAGCGTATCATTTTTAAATATCGTTAAATTTCGCAGCTATGTCGCGCACGTATTCTACAAGCGTTATCGTAGAAACAAGAACAGAGCTGTGGTAGCTTTGTTGAACACCACCTTCAATTAAATCTAAAACCAGCACAGTGCAAATGTATCTATCTAACAACCCCATAAACTCAACATGACATTTTTGCCAACTTAACACCCAAGCCATAGAAATAAACGTCTTAATATGACACGTCGGAACCCATAATTAGGACCGTACACAGCAGGGTTACCCGAATTAGAACTTTAATAACAGGGGCGTATGACCTAAAATAGAAGTTAATGTGGCGATAAAAACTTTCATATGGTGGATATAACGTTGGTGGAATGTAATCTGGGCTAGGAGTTTTAAAGGAGCCGGTCAGTAACATCGAGGATTATGGGAGCAATTTGGTTGCGCGATTGCTCTGGAATGTGGATGTGCAGTCTGGCTTGTTGCTGTTCCTACACTAGATAGGAGATCAGAGATTATCTTTTAGGGGTTTGACGAAGATTTTATTTGGGAATGTCTTGACAAGGATGTGTGTGCATGTTCAATGCAGATTGTTATCCGTTATAACAATATTTAGTTTGAATTTTATGATAAGTGCAATTTGTGTAGTATTTTGCACTGATAGAAGGTTAGGTTTTAATAGGACTGGTATGCGCTACGAGTAAAAGTCCATATAACACATTTTTTTTAATGTCTGGGTATTAAAAACAGAACCTTTCTTTCCAGTCGGGTATTTTTATCAGTTAACATAACTTATAATCCATAAACTTTTGAAGGACGTATAAGTAGCCATTTAAAAGAAGCACCTTTCCCCAACACTTCTATATACTTAACAATCTATTCGTAACTCTGCCGGGTTATACGCGTGCTGTTTATACGTTAGACACAGACGGTCATCGTTCGCAGTAGCAATTGTGACGTCACAACGTATCCATTCGTGTCAGAACACATCAGAAACATACGTGGTCGGGGAGATTCTAATATGGCTACCGTGATTACTTTGAAGAGCGTGATTTTGACTCCAGTGGAGTCATTCCCTTTTATGCTCTAAAGATGCTGCTTATTGTAGAATAACAACAGTTTATGTATACGAAGAAAGCTAATATAGCGAGCTGTATTAAAGATGTGTATTAACGTAACAAAAGAGTTCATATGAAAGAAAGTTTGTTTAAAAATCAAAAGAATTGTATTACTTTTTTATGCACAATTTCACTGATGATCGTCTAACTTCTTTCAAAGAAAAGAAATAAAGTAAAGAGTTAAGAAAATTCAGTCAGTCTGAATAAAACTTTATATGTAGTTACGTAACTATTGCGAAATTGATGAAATTCTTGAGCTCTAATAAAAACTTTTCTTGCAAACAATTTTCACCGAAAGTTGAAAAAAAAAACGCATTCAACAAAAAGGTTTATTAACTAAATAGTTTTCAAATATGTTTTACATTTTGTTTTTTCAATTTGAATATAGAATAAAGATTTTCATTTGTTTTGTCTGCAGCTTATGTTGTC
>JAKRBP010002066.1:8532-19309 GCA_022398575.1 Heliothis subflexa | reverse complement strand
ATTTTCAGCCTTCACAAGGTTCTATAGGTATAGAGTACATTATTAACTTACGAAAATTAGGATATATATTAGGATATCCACTGATTACGATGCTATTATTGAATTTGTATGCTATATGTTAGTATCAATTTACTGTAAAGGATTTGATCTAAGATTTAACTTATTTTCTATTTCATGTAGCGTGCACTACATCAATGTAACGCAAGTGATCAGTACAACCGCGGACTGTAACTAAGTCATGACGACAGCAGTACTGCGGGCGTGAGACAGTGCTGCCCCCTCGCGGTGACGAGCGATGACGCGATTAGCCGCCAGTCGCCCGCGCTGATTGAATATCCTCCCCTTGTGGCAGCCTGCACTATCGCGGATTTATTCTATTAGGGGATAATCTCATCGCTGAGCCCAGCGGTATTTATGTACAAATAAACAAAATAAAAGCTTCACTTACAAAGCTTAAAAGCGTTCTGAAAGCTTTTTCAATAAAATGCTTTCGTTTTGGATTTTGGTGTTTATCAGGCGTTCGGTCTTCGAAGTCACAGTTAACCGAGTCGTGGGCTTTACTACTTTGATTTAACATTTACAATGTATAGAGATCTAGTATTACGTGGATGAGTTGTAGAAATCTAGCAAAGAGATCACGGATCATAAGGAAATTCTGATGTGGCATTCGATATAAAAATTTCATATCAGGTAGGTATTATTATGTAAAAGGAACACGTTTACAAAAGAATACGATTCGTAAAAAACGCACAAATAATATCATAAGCGCGTAAGAAGGGCTGCGTAGTGACGTCACGTGCGGGCGCGCACATAAAACCCAATGACTAATCCAATTACCGGGCGAAAGGCCAATCTGCCTTCTCATGACCATAATTATTCTAACCTTAGCTTTTTGAGCGGCTAATAAAGGCCTCCGTATTCTGTGTGTAAAATAAAACCGGTGGGCCTTTATTAGTGATTCCTCGTGTGTTCCCATTTTTGCCCTCGTAAGTAGGTTCAGAGGTTCCGTTATTTAGGAAGTTATTCCCAGTTGAATTACACTGAGGATTTTAATTTAATTTCTCCAACATGGATATGGCAGATTAGTGTTTTTGTTGGGTTATGTCGTGGTCTCCAAAAGGAAGTACATAAATAGAAGAGGCGATGAAAACACATAGTTTTTCACATGATAAGGAAATAAATATATAAATAACTTACTATATGAAGCACTGAACATCCACGGAACGTGAGTAAGCATATTATTGAACACGCATCTCTGGTAGATGTGGTTGTCTGCGACGCTGTGCTACAGAACGTTTATGTCCGGCTGGCTGCATGCTCCACTAATAGGACTGTTCTTTCCGAATGAATTAAGTCCCTCGGAATTTCTCTTTGATGATGTCTTAGAGGGTTGAGAACGCACTTTAATCGCTGCTCACCCGCTTATTGAAGGGACGCCGATATTATGCCGAGGCACGGCTTGCCTCCAGTAATAACTTTAGTGATTTAATTTCCTTTCTCATACAAAGTGACCTTCTTTAGCACAACAAGCGACTTCCAACCTTATTCACACGTCTTAAAGGCTACGCGATAGAATTAACAACGTCTTATGTTTAAAACATATTAAATTGACTATTGACGGTATTATTTAGCGGAAGTCGTAGTAGATAATGTAGTAAGTAATTTAACTTTAATATTAGAAGGTAACTACTTAGCCAGTTATGAAGCAATTCTCTTGTTGTTTGGGGAAATGATATTAAAGACCAACGCTTTTAAAGTCTTCACATAAACGCATTAGCATCGTAAAATTAGATTTTACCAACCGTATAAGCTCAAGTTGTACATACATTTCAATACTAGATATGTACTTAACAAAGCTAAATCATCGTACTTCCACAGAGCTAACAAGACTGTGCATGTATTGTACACGTCAGCACGTATAATTACAAATCAACATTAATGTGAGTCGCGCATCGTGTCAAACATCGAACTGGCAGTGATGATCATGATGATCTGTAGATAAGTACTTAGTATATTCTAATGGTTAAAGATTTGATGGCAGCCGAACTACGCCCTTTATTTTTATTTAATTTTAACTATTTAACGAGGGATCATCCAATAATATTTCTCTTCATTAACAATCGCGAACTGTGCAAAACCGGTCCTTCCCGAAACAGTGCGACATTGCAGGTACACTGTGCTAGCGTAGTATCGCTTGTACAAACACCGTGTAGTTGTCGATGCCGCGGGTGCCGACAACCGTACCACTGTGCAGAACATACGTACACAATATCTAGGATTGTCTGTTCAATACATCTTCTAAAATATTCGAGGTGAATAGAAACCTGAGAAAGAAAACAGGTTAGTCAAAGGAGTCTATAGGAAACATAATAATTATTCATTTGAAGGACTTAAAGATTTTTTGAGTATTTTCAAGGGTGCTGTACTGATTGATACTTCTTGGTATTAGTATTGATTGGTGGGCCGGAGTGGTACATTCCCTCGTTAGGTTAGTTCTGTAAAACTCGGCCCGGGGGAGGAGGCTTAGCGTTTTGCTGTTGTATTGCTGTGTGCTTGTGATGGCTTACACAACGCAGGATTGCGATCAACTATTCCATAACCATCTTCCACATGTTGCACTGCTGAACAACGTACAGGTTCAGTTCTCGTTTTACGTACCTCAGTATTTACAAAATATCATGTTTTCTGGAAAAACTTTCCTAAATATTTTCTCAGAATACTACTTTAGTACTACTTTTTGTAGAGTATTACTTAGGGATCTGCTTACAATGTCACGACCTAAGGAGCTTACAGCCTACCTAACCTTTTCCGGTAGTGTTTAATTTATAATCGTAAGTCCTGGAGGCAGGCGTTCGACCCAAAAAATCCCATTAACAATAATGTCACATCTGAACGTGTACATTGAAATATCTCAATAATGACGTCAGTACATCACCTGTATCGGACCGCGGCGGGGTGAGGTCGCTACAGGGGGGAGAGGAAAACCCACCGGTCTGAAATGCGTATTCATAGTGGATTAACGACCGACGATAGTGGGCCTTTCACGCCATTAAAAGTGTTAAAAAGCGAGCTGGTTCGATATTGACGTGGGGTGCCACTTGACGCGGGCTGATGAAGAAGGACATGAGACTATTTTAGAACATTAGTCAGCCCTTTTATATGGCTTTTCCTTTGAGTTAGTGTGATCTTTTAAGAAGTAATTGAGTACAATATTAACATTAACGTTATAAATTCAAATGAATCCGTCTACAATAAGTCGATTTGACACTCTTTAATATGATCATACTCGTCCTGATAGAAATCAAAATATTTTAAAGTAAGCAAGCTTCCAGTGGTTCCCCACTCAAAGGCCACCATATTTTTTCCATCGGGCCAATATATTACAGTGGCACTCTGTATAGAGGCTTTAGAAAGCGCCGGTTAACGCTTACCCGGGTTGATCGCCACCACCCTATGCATGCATATCACTATGTTTATAGCTTTTTATAGGAAATTGACATTTCAAGTGCTGCTAGGTAATTGCAGTTTCATTAATTTTATTAAAAGTGACGTGCCTTCTCAACATCTCGTCGTGAACAATTTATTGGAAAGTTTCTGTGCATTTACGTTACTGGCACTTGTACTTACTTATTTCGAGTAGCTTTATGAAACAGTTATGTGGAGTTGAAGACAGGGGTTGGCATTGCCTAGTCGACTGTACAACAGGACTTTCAGTTAGATTCACATTCCGACTGGACATAGCAACGAGGTAATTGTTCCTGGTAATTATGAGGGAGTGACGTCACCGGCGAGAGTAGAGCTATCGTCAAACAGCGCAGTGTGCCGCTGTATCTATCATCATCTATCAGCCACGTTTGTTTAGCGTCGCCGCACAACGTCAGCTGCACCAACACACAGAGACGTATAGAAGGCTCAACTATTATTTATTAGTATCACCTTCATTAATGGGACTTGTAAGTAATGTAATATAGACAGCATACTCTTGTTAGCTACCAAAGGGATGATTGAATGGTTCGGTCACAAGACAAGGATTATTATTGTAAGACACGGCAACAGATTACGAAAAGTAAAGAAAAAGTCAAGTATGGCTAAAAAAGTAGTAATCAAAAAGTTGCTACAATAAAAACGCTTACCTTTAGCTTACTTTACAGTTAATAACACTTTTATCAGATAGTATGAGATTGAAGGTATTCTCACTCATGAAGTTTTGTGGGTAGTGGTACTACTGTATGCGCGTGGCGTGTCTGCGGCCACTTCTGTTACGTTGCTGAGTGACCACTGTTTAGCGCCGGCTTTCGTCGCCATACAATCCTTTGCAACGCAATTGATCTAGAGGTATTTCAGAAGTTATTGTAAACGTCTCGACGTTATGAAACTATGACGACGAAAGTTCTGTATTGACTTAAAAAAAAACCTACCTGTTAAAGGTCTATCCCCAAACATCAGTGCCGAGTCAGGTATGAAAAAACCGGTGGCATGCAATTTTCTATGAATTCACACTACATGCTCGTTATGGGCGGATCCAACTCTTAAAAAGATTGTGCACGTACCCATCCGATATGGCAAAAATTCCGAATCTGGACAAACAAAAGTAATTTTTAGGACTGCCTGATCTGGCGCCCGCAATGCAAGCAAAACTATCATAGCGACTACGACTACGGCACGATGATAACGATAACACCTACGACTACGACTAAGACTAAAACTATGACAACGATTACGACAGCTGCTACGACAACGACAAAACCTACGACTAAGACTAACACAACGATTACGACAACGACTACGACAACGACAACAACAACACCTACGACTACGACTAATACAACGATTACGACATCGACTACGACAACGACAACACTTACGACTACGACTAAGACTACGACAACGATTACTACAACGACTTCGGCAACGACAACACCTACGACTAACTCTACGACAATGACAGTGTCTACGATTATGACATCTACTACGAATAAGGCTATCATAGTAACCTATGAACTCTATAGCGACAACAACAGTGACTACGATTGCGACAGCGACAAGGACTATGACAACTACAATTACCACGACTTTAACCACAAATATGACAACTGCTACGAATACGACAACTACCACGACTACGACAGTTACTATGAATATGACAGCGACTACGAATACAGGTGCTACGAATATGGCAGCATACTACGAAAACGACAACTACTACGACAGCGACTACGACATGTACTACGAATATGAAAGCTACTACGAAAACGACTATGACTTTGACTACAACAACTACTACGACTACGACAGTGACTACGAATACGACAGCTACTACGACTATAAATATGACTGACTTTGACTACGATTACGACAGCTATTACGACTACGATAACTAACTACGAATACGACAGCTACTACAACTATGACAGTGACTACGAATATGGCAGCTACTACGAATATGACAGCTACCACGAATACGACTATGACTTTTACTGCAATTACGACAGCTATTACGACAACAACTACGATAACTACTACGAACACGACAGCTACTACGACTATGACAGTGACAACGATTACGACAGCTACTATGACTACGACCACGAATACGACAACTACAGTGAATAGGACTACGACTACAACTCCGACTTTGACTACGACATACTCGACGTATTCGGACAATTTATCCTGTACCAATGTTCATGTCTATCGCTACAAAACTATCCCAACAAATTGTTTTGAAAAACGGTGTTAGGTTAATATATCAGTTAATAAGGGTTATTGCCACCGATCATAATTGAGATAACTGAAAGGAAATAGAAAACGGTGGGTGTAATACTATATGGCTTAAGCTTTTCCTCAACGTCATGAAACTTTTCCTCAATATCAAATGTTGCTATATTGCCTATACCACCTACTATAGGTACACTTTCTAGAAGAATAATGAGGAAGATTGTAATCATAAACAATGTTATTAAAACAAATTACAATGGACGTTTGACACCGGTACCTATAAAGAAGAATCGCATGTACAATTTTTTTTAAACACGCTTCAAACGTTTGTTTCATTTTCTTCAATACAATTGAAATAGTTTGAGGTTCTTGAAGTTGGGAATGTTTTATTCTTTTAATATAATAAGGCTCGTTTTCTACTATAAGGCATTTCCCTACATAGCAAAAGTACCTTTCCTATTATCTCTGTAACGCGACGCTGTCTGCTCCGGCGTGACATCACAGATCCGCGGGCTTCATATTAGAGGTATATTCATTCAGATCCGGGCGGCGCCGGGCGGCGCCGGGCGGCGCCGGGCGGCGGCCCACTGCCGGATACGGTGGAATAACAATACCGTTTACTTGTACACGTCGCAGGTAGCTGCTGTAGAAGTCTCTGCAGATACAGAATATATCTTATTCTTTACTAGATTTTCTTGAGTGTCATTATACTGACGATACAGTCACTTTGAATAGGCATTAGAGTAGAATATAATAATATTCATTTCAGTACATAACATAAAGGTAGAATAAAAATATAAATTAACGGAACCGTGTAAAAAACAAATAACCAATTTTTATTTGACTGAGAACTGCTTCGTTTGATTTTTATGGAATTATGGACTTTTAAATCTTGGATTGATTTTATCAATTATTTTTGTTGACATGTTTAACGTTCTTATGTACCTATGGTGTAGAAAAATAGTATAAAATTATGCTGTGGACGTACTAAGCTGGCAAGCTGGTCTCTCCTCATTACTCCGTGTATAACAATTGACAATATGAACTTGTGCGGCGCGGGCGCTTACAATAACGTTATTGTAATTTATATTAACTTCGCTTTGAACACGATTATAATGGAAACATTCTGGATCTTATAGCTATTAATATAATATTTGAGTATGATATTAGCATGTTAAGTAAGGAACACATACATATGCCGCCCACGGCCCTCGCTCGAACTTCTCTCATTAGCAACATAAACAAAGTGATGTTTCTTTATGTTAGCTCGCGGGTCGATGCTCCGCATTAAGGGATCAAAAACATGATGGAAAATTGATGACCGATCGTGATCATAAGAGCCTTACAGTCGGCTCGGCATCGGAAATATTCTCACACATACAAATGTAGCTATTGTACAGTGACTACTCAGAGACAGGCCTTGTAAATATTGCTGCCCTTATGGGAATATATCAGTGATTTAAAACGCAATATGATTTTTGTAAGTTCATACCTGCGTTGGGTGATTCATACAGGGCGCTCCACGGAGGAGGCTCCGCGGTTGGCGGTCACGCAAAACTCAAGCTTGGAAACCGGGCCGAAACTTTCACACGAACACGTTTCGTACCTAATTTTGAAATGGTGAGATTTAATGAAAAATATTTGTTCAAAATATCTGCAGAAGCACAGCACGGTTAATAAAGTTAGGTACTGCAAGTTTTGTGACGAGCTGACTGATGTTGCGCTGCAGATCAACTTTCTTAAACATTCTGAGTTAGTAGCCGGGAGGCAACCAGACGGTTTGCATTTTTATTTATTAGATCAATTAAATCTGAGAGATAGAACCACAAACTCAAAGTCAGTTTGAGAACGTGTGATCACAACGAAATAAAATTGTTTATTTTATCTTAAAATATTTGAATATTTGGTAGAACAGTGTTTCAGCAACAAAAACAAGATCCAACAGCAACGCATTGCTGTGAACTTTGATATTATAATAAATATTACTTTGTGTAACTTTCAATTAAATTCAGTCTAAGTGTACACAAGGAATATAACGTTCAATTCGAGTTTTCTACGAATTCTCGGTAAGAATTCCCAACAAAACACATTCAATTTCATAGACATTCAAATTGTAATTTGTATAAATAGTTGTTGGATTTGTTTGGGAGAGCGCGCGAGGGAGGCTCGCTACACTCGGAACTTTTCAACAAAAAACAAACTTGAATTAAACAATGAATATTACAACAAATCACGGCGCGTTAACAACGGTACCTTTGCTTAGCGAAATATGTTTATTTGTGTTTGTACACAACTCCGGAGGTGCGCGCCTCCACAACTTACTAACACCACTCACCGGCACTTGTACACCTCGCGGGACCAATACTGTGCTCTATGTCTATTGTAATAAGGTCGAGGGTGCGTGTATAAGTGGCGGCAGTAGTTCGTAAGTCGTAAAGCCCACTAGCACAATAAATAAATAGTTGTAGGTCTAAAGTTGGTGCTGAACAAACTTGAGCACGTCTTCTCGATTTTTCCCTCGGCTCGTGAATTATTTACCTTTTCCCTTTGTTCCAATAGTTGGCAAGTCGCGCTTCGGAAACACTATCATTGCGAATAATTTTCCATAAATATTTATGTGTGTGATGGCCGTGAACGTCCTGACCCCTGGAGCGTGTACGTCCATGTAGGAGAGGTCTGAGTGGTCAGCGATCTCATCTGAATTGTTTAAGGGTCGCGGGTAAAACAAAACATTTTTTTGACGTTTTTATTTAGTCCTAACCCGAGGAACTAAGTGCGGGTTTATTTTTCATCCGGTTTATACATAAGAGGCTTGAATTAGGGTAGTTCACGTATCCTAAAAATAGATGAGATTCCTCTTAATAACTTACAGATATAGAGGTACATTTCTAATCCCCCAGTGAACACAGGCATGACGAAACGTTGCTGTAGTCATTTCATGTAGAGAGCTATATTTGCTCAACTACAAGTCATTACGGCTAAGGCATTGAATATACAAGTTTGTAAAATAACTGCCAGGCACTGTATCGCGGCTCCCAGTCGCGGCTGACACTGCTAACATAAACAACTGGCACAAACATTCAGACTCACGACAAATATTTGCAGAACATACAGTTTTTGTGACGATGCGGGAATCGAATCCACAACCTGTGCGAAAGATTCGATACGCAAACGAAGCGCTGATCGGCAAACATTTCATATACCTCTACAACATATTTACTCCACAAGCACATAATACTTAAACAAAACATTATAGTTCCACTAATTCTACATTATTCTTTATCCTCCAAATAAACTTATACAAATAAGGTATTAGCATATCTCACCCAATTTCGAGGAAGTAATCATGAAAATGTCAAGAAGCTAATAGAGTTTCGTCTTTAGTTGGGATTACGCGATTACCTTACAAATAAGCTAGTTATGTTGGAAATTGAACGAAGATGTTGAACCGGTTCGAATCGGATGGAACAGATCCAATATCAGGTAGTTGTAGCAGGACCTCATTACTATGAGGTTTTTAATGAAACTGACGTGAGTTCCACTGGCCACTGCCACAGTCTCACATCTGAATATTAGTTTTTCTAAGCATAAAATGGCCTTAATGACATAAGGATGGCTTTATTATGTAGGTACAAGCGGTCTGCTTGATGATAAACATCTGTTCAATTTGTTTGCCAATTTTATGACGAAATTATTGAAAGGTATATGGGATTTACGATAGTGTTCATGCTTTAATTTTCGATTACTGTATCGAATGAAAGGTTGTATATGTTGTAGATGAGTATGATATTAATAGCGCTGTGCTTGATCGGAGCCACAATCAGTTCCCGCCCGCCGGGAGCAACACAAATAACCAAAACATGTTTACGGCCGCTCCTCAAGGCGTTCACAATGTAATTTTCTTCGGCAATCTGTTCGGGAATATTACCGCCGGTATTTATTCCCGTGCTCATTACAGTCGCGGGATCCAATCGCGGGATAAGATTCCCGACGCCGGGATCGCATTGGTCGCGCACTCCCTAGAGTCAAGTTGAGATTTGAGTGTCCAGTGAAGGCCGAGCCCTCCTTCACACAGTGTCTGTGGCAGCACTCTCTCGCTGAAGGGGTCTTGTGCAGCTGGTTGTGAGGTTATCATTCGATATAGCGGTTATTGGGGGCGTCGAGGATACTCCCGTGTGATCGAGGTGTCGCAAAATAGTTTTTCCGGTTCGTTTTGCAGTCTCGTCGTGTTTACGTCGGTAGCTGTGTCGTGTCGCTCAATACACACATCATGTGCCGGGGGAGCACATAGGTAGATCAGTGAACCTGGGAACCACGATACAGAAAAATTATTAAACAGTCAAATACCTATTGTTGGGTTAGACTTTCAGGTTCATAATAAAATAGGTACCTGTACGGATATTACGTAATATTTACGTTTCGTATTACGTAAACCCTTCATTTTATACCAACCGACGGACGGATTCTTTACAAGCACTTTTAAAAACTAATTTGAATACGTTGCATGTCTGAAGGGAACCTAACAACCAAACTTTTGCAGTTTGCATTATCTTACATACTTTCGCCGACTTTTTTATATAAACTTTGATTTTTCACCTTTCTGACAGGGATGAAAGTTTCACGGCGATCTATAAAAATAAACTGCTGGGAGTTGGCGAAGTTGGTAAAGTCGCGAGCTTACCGGGCGGCGCGGCGCGGCACCAGTCGGCGCGGCTCGGGCGCGGCGCGGCACGTGTCTGCGCGCCGTGACCGGCATGGCCGATGACTCGCTGAGTTTTGCCCTACTGCTGCACCTGACGACAACATTCCTTTCATTTTAATTTAAGCGCTGTGTTTTGTATAACAAATGAACTGTTTATGTGAATACGACACGTAGGCGACAAGTTTTGAGATTACATTTTAACTTCGTGCCTTCCGGATGAACGAGGGAGAAGTTTTGCTCATTTCGAGTAACAAGGTTTAAGAGGCGCCAAGGTTTTGTGAAGGTATTATATTTTCTTACCACCTGAAGCGCAATACAAGAATAATAAAAACCGGCCAAGTGCGAGTTGGACTCGCG
>JAKRBP010002058.1:218957-238435 GCA_022398575.1 Heliothis subflexa | reverse complement strand
TTTAGACGTAAGCTTTAAGAGAGCCCACAGTTCCTAGAACTATGACGTCAGTTACATGAGAAAAGTCGCGTGACGTAGTCCTGTGTATATGTATGCTTGACATAACATAGAACATGACGACTGTATTATCCGTAGAAATATGTAAAGGTTTACAATGAATTCCTTCACGTCTCATGTTATCTGGGGTATATAGGGGTTTATCCTATTGATTGACGAAAAATGATCCCGGTTGTTTCTTACTTAGAGTACCTTACAATTCTTTATTCTGCAAGTAATGTAACCGTAAATATCCAAATCGAAATCTCTTAAAGTACAAATAGAATTACTTCTAAATAAAACAGGCCTAGCTAGACAACTCCATTAAGGCACATTTTATGTAATCTCCTACCAATAAAGGTAAGGCGAAAAGAAGTCGATATTAATTTAAATCTAGATTTCTCTACGAGGTCGCAACCTGTGGGTCGTGGTTTAGGGGTTGATAGTTAGAGGTCAGGGGGTTTCTTCAAGGTTAAGAGCTACCTATGTGCGGAGATTTGTTACGGTACAAGTAATTTATGGGCATTATTTCGTGACTTAGGTAATTGGGCTTTGTATACATCCTTAAGTTTTGAACTTTCATTTCAAACATCCCCAATATGGAATTTGGATGGTACATACCAATGCACATTATGTAATATCATACTATTATACAAAAGTTTTAATATAGCATTTATAATAGAGCAATAATTATTGTGGTTCGATTACTACGAGTGTACGAGAATTTGTTTTAAACGCCAAGATTAATCGTATAAAAGAACTCGAGTTGCCGAATTATAGCTAAAGTCCTTTTCGTAATACATCATAGTATAAGCTACGTCTAAAAACCCTAGACGGAGCAAGAATTATGAGATTTCCCGCAAAGGTCATTGGCATTCACATCGACCGTCTCGCAATATGTGATTTATAGTGATTGGATTATTTTTTCTTTGTTTCAGACATTTAGTTCCAGCCCGAAACCATCCCACAATGGAGGCTGAAACCACACCCGTAAGTACCTATGATATATTTTAGACTCAAGTAAAATAATTTGATAAATGAAATATTTAAGATTTCATCCTTCATAAACACATCACAACCGTTTTGAAACGTACATAATAGTGCCCTCTGTTGGCAACTTTACGACAACCTACAACCCGCGTAGGTTCCCCTGGGAAGAGAATAGAGCTGGGTTCAAACCAATGTCAAATGTAACAAAATCGTTCCCCACGCGCTAGATGGCGCTAGCCGCCTAACGGGATCCCCAATGTTCGGATAGATGGCGCTATTCCAAATGTAAGCCCGCACGTTTTTACAGGAGCTAGGCTGGCCCGAACTTTTAGGTTCGCTGTGTAGTTCTTATACCCTCTCAAAGATGTCGCGTAAAAATGTTTTGTAAAATTAGTGATAGCGGCGATTCAAATCTATTTTTTCTGTACTTTTTAAATACAAACGTGACTTAAGAAATAAAGTATATTATCTTTTTTGATCTGAACCTGGGTGAAAAATCCGAAGAGCTTACCTACCGTATTCTTTTCCGAGTCTCATTTTGACAGTATGCTGGATATATGCACCACACATTCTAATGGGTGAAAGCCTGAAAGCGTGGCCGTGTTATTTTTAAAACCTCAACCCCACTCAAGTCCTGTCCTGATGTAAGCTTAATTTAATGCTGTGTGGTCATCCCACGTAAAATTTTTCGCACAATTTCATGAGGAATTTCTGCCGAGTTATAAGTGCTGAATTAACACATTTTGGCACGGGATTTCGGTTTTACAATATTTTAAAAGATTGCATATGGCACCGTCCCACTGGCAAAGTATCCATTGTCCGCGGGGCTATATTCGGCGAATTTATCGAATGCGTTCCCTGCCTCATATTGCTCGCTATCGGTTCATTAATAAACTATATCCTGTTGCCGCACCATACAATACAATAGCCGCAGACCGTTTCGGAATCGCTCGTGTGCGAAATTTATAGCGGTTAGAATTTTGAATATTTGTTTCCATCTGTTCCGCTTCAATTAACAAAAAAACGTTCGAATAAAACATACATCATCGATTTCTGATTGGCGTCCTTAAAATTGAGTTTTAGCTTTCGAAGTAAATAAATAAATCATGAAATACGCCAGTGTTGGCTTGTTTGCAGTTGAAACGTATATAATTAACAGATAAACATCCGGCTTAATATACGGCGTCGTATGAAAAAGCACAGTAACATTTTAGTGAATAAAGCTTTAGTTTAAATTCGCGTTGGTCTGGAACCTCCAGCCCGCCCCGGGCGAACCGCTGTGCCGCTCACGTCTGTTCCGGATATTCAACGTTACGAATGGCTTTATTAAGACTAAATATTACAATTTCCGAGCAACTATTGCGACGGTTAGAATTGCTAATGCGCCGCCGAAGGAGCCGAGTGAAAAGATGCGATTGCACTGAAACCCGCCCGACGCCGCCAGTTTCCTGTTTTATGAGCGGCGAAATTGCAGTTTCACGCTGAGTTGCCAACTACCACCGGATGTTAGGTTTTGAGTGATTTGAATAATTCTTTCTTGTCATCCCCACAATTAAGCTGCTTATTGTTTTAACAGAATTTTGAAAAGAAACACTTATCAGCATCGTAGCGGAATAAAAAAACAAGAATATTTTGTCCTTTCTGAAGCGTGGCGAAATATCTTGTCAAAAAAGGGGCTGCGTCTTGCATCCACAAATTACTATGATTTAATATTGTTTAGTTATCTGTGGGCTGGTAATTTGTTAGCGCGCCTCTCGGCCCCACGTTGGGCGCCATTGTTGCTCTGCAGCCTTTTGTTCATCGCCTTCTAGTCGCGATACGATCTTGAGTTATTATGATTAGGATTCTTTGCCAAGTGACGCGAACTCGCTTATTCCTCCATTATCGTTTTAGTTGTACTTACTCGTGAGCGTTTTATAACACTTTTTGTTTTCTTTTCTCATTTTTCATCGAGTCTTAACTTTGAACGTGGCATTTTATGTTGGTATCATTTATGTGGGGGAAGTTATTCTTCATTAGTTTCCGTGTGTGTAATGTATGTTCTCTAGATTTTTAGCTGAATTGGGCTAACGTCTCGCAACTCTTCGATTAATATGCACGTCCATACAAGCCTGGAGGTGACCTGCTAGATTAATAAACGTTACCACTGCTCGTAAAGTCAATGGAGTTAATATATCAGATGTCGCGTCACGCCACGCTACGTCCAACTTTCATTTCATATAGTGCTCTCAAATGAATCGATCCATGTGTGGCTTTTTCAATTAGTGAAAACATTCGATTGTCATTGTGTTTATAGTGTAATTGCTGGTTTGTTATCCATCCATCTTGACCGTTGTAATGGCTGGCCATCAGGGAAATGAATCGCCTGGCTGTCTGGTCGAATGGGAGCGAGGTACAAGTGTTCTCCTCGCGAAATTGCTTTTCGTTTTAATGTCCGAGGTATCAAGGGATGCCTCGTTTCCGTGCTGATTGTTTTAACGTTTATATTTAAAACAGTTGTTAGTAGACCGTCTCATTCCTTTTTTGTTTCATCCATGTCCCATTTTTAAAGCGTTTCATTATTGTTCATTCATGTAGTAATCACTTTAATAACAGTGTATGCGTTTTTTAAACATCGTTCATTTAACTTCACATTCCACATTCAGTTTATTTCATCATAATGCTTTTTGTTTCTTATTTTTTGATTAATTCGAATTTAAGTTTTTACAGATACCTGCATGCAAACTCGTGATTTTGTAATTCAAGATTAGATCTCTTTTATCGGAAAAATTAAGATACTCACTGAATGAAGAAGAAAAAATCACTATCAATGTTAATTCTGTTTCACAAAAGACAGAAAATACTTTAAGAATAAAATCGAATGCTTTCAAGTCTCAGCGCTTAGTTTTATCATGTACAACAGTGTTTGCGGTTGAGTTAGCACGAAAATCGTAAATATCTCCTTGTTGCGCTATGGCAGTGCAGTTAGCAAGGATTGCAGATACTGCAATGGCATGCAGCGTGCGTGCCACACCCCATTCATTAGGCGCCGAGTGCTTCCGCGCATTTATCAATCTACACACACAAAGGCAACCGTTCCCGGCCCTCCTCATAAACTGAACTGATTTTCCATTTTAAAATTTAAAATACTCGCAACTCTGTTCCCTACATTTATTTACTCATCTGACTACCTTGAATCGTATATCCAAATGTAACTAACAGTATTTTTGCCAAAAAATCGGCATAGTTTGTTGTAGTTATGGCCTCTGGGCATAAAACTAAACCGAAATAAAAACTCAACATTGCCCAGGATCAAAAATCGCCTACGGACGAGCTTTGTAACAGCATTGCGTATATCAAATTGAATATGCAAGCGAAATGCTGAATATGTTGAAATATGCACATGTTTTTGATATGACTGCGACATCAAGATGCAATTCGTGTGTTATGTCAATCAGCCTTTGTTTGTTGTACAATCCCGTCGAACATTTTTAAAAAGCAACTCTGATTGGTCATCAGAAAAATAAACTATGATTTTCTGCAAGTATGCTGTCATATTGTGCTAGGAATTTGTATATGTATTTTGCAGATGAAAACGACAAATAATCACTTTATTAAAATGTTATAATTCTATTGAGAACTTTTGCAAACTTTACTTCTCCCTAGCAAAATTACCTAAATTCATCTTTACAGCGTAAAGTGGAGTAGAGCAAAATTATCTGTTTCGACTGGATGAAGTCTTAGCACACCTGCGTCTCCAGTGATCCAGGATTATGGCCAGCCGCTACGGATAAATGCTGAGACACCAATAGTGATAAAGCGCTACTATTACTGTTAACTGGGCTGAAGTCCAGACTTAATTTGGTAATTAACCCATTTCTGTGCCAACGGCAAAACAGTTCCACTCAAAGTATTTTTATGGCAAGTGTACAAATATCGACGTTCCTTTGTTATGAAAGCTGCAGCAGGTCTTTTGTCGACTTCAGAATTTAATCATTCGTAAGTTATTACCCTCCCGTGGAAGGCATTAAGGTAATGCTTTCAACGCCTTTAATTAAACGATTATGGTGCTCATTAAGTTGAAGTATCGTAATCATAAGCGCAGTAAAAACGCTTAGGGCGCAAATAGGACTTCCGATTGGACATTCACGATTTTGCTCAGTGAGTTGGCGTCTGCGGTCTGATTTATTCACACCCGATCTAGTGGGCCTTGTTTGCGGTTGCTTTAGCCCAATTGAACATTTAAGATGCGAAGACGTGAACCAAACGGAATAGTGTTAAGTATACGATGTCACAAGCAGAAAAAATATATTAGAAACTCGTGTTTTTTGATAACGGATGAGAGCGTGTACCTTTGATAATAATTTGATGAAAAACAGACCCATTTCTAGAGACTAGGTGAGTAAAATTTCTTTATCAACGACGATGAACAATGGTCCGCCAGAAAGAAGTAGGTCGTATGATTTGAAAGTACCACCGAGGAAGAAATATTTTTCGAAAATTCTTTTATAACTCTTAGTTTTGATATGAAGATTTTTTTCTTAGAAGTTAATATTTATTTCCAGCGTAGGTGTTTTGGCCGGGAAGCGAGGAAAGCTCCTGAATCACAGCGTTAATATACACATACAGCGTCCCATAATAATTTCGAAAGGTTAATGCTATATATGAAGCGGTCACGCGTGGGTTTGTGACCATCGCTCAAGCGTATAATTAGACATTCTAATGGTATTTTTCTGTTCAGCAATTAGGTTAGGTTTGTACCTTTGATTAGGTCAAATGTCAAAGAGATTAAGAAGATATTACAAGCAATAACTGGACAAAATTATCTGTAATAGACTCTGTCATAAAAAAATATATGACTTTTAATTTCTAGTTTGATACGAGCATACCTACACACTACATGTATGTATATATGTATTGTCGGTTTCAGTCTGGATACAATCACGGAATTTACGTTAAAAGACAGAAACGTGTAACAATTATCCAACGTTTATACAATTTCCAGCAAATAAATCCCCCTGTACTGCCACCAATTAACCAGTAATATTTGCGAGTGAAATCCACAGTAAATAATAATGTCCATCGTCCAATTATCTTATAGCGGCCAGTGACGAGTCACGAGATATAAGGGTCAACTCTCATTTGATATTCTGCTCCCACCCCACGTAATGGAATAACGTTGTGAGCTTGCCGACGCCCGATACGATCGATCTACCTCCCCATATATTTTATTTTCGTAAATTGTACCGAATGATGTCCGGTAACCCTTGTCAGGTCACTAAAAATGTGTCTGATGGACCGCGCCGCCCGATCCCGCTAAAAATCACAGCGGTGTTGCCAGATATTTTAATGTTACTTTTATTCGGAGCTATTCTGGCATTCGTGTCAGCTTCCCCACATTATGCGACCCAGGCAGATTTTAATAAGTAAAAGTGGGGTAAAAGTTTTATCTACATTTTCAATAGGGAAAAAACCCTTATATGTTTCAAACCTAAAATATTTTAAACCGTAAAAATGATGACATAAGCACGCACGGACATTTGACGCTATTAAAGTTACAAGCTAGTTTATTACCTATATGATTTACAGAACGGATAATAAAATGTAATACAGTAATGGATAATAACCTCACGAATATGACAATGATGATAGACACGCAAAACGAAGTTATTTTTACGTGAATGCATTCTACATGATGAATTTAACTAGTCGCACGCCAAGCCCGCTTTTACGATTTCAAATGTAGAATTTTTATAGAAAGAATAATTATAGAGTAACGTAAATCAGTTTAACAGCACTAAATGGTCGCTCGCAATTTTATAAAACATTAGGTAAACGTTTTAAAAGGCTATATGCATTTAAATTCAACTCGCATGAAATGTAAATTTGGGATTATTGCTCCTGATAATCTTCTTGTAGTTTTTATTTAACGGAATAAGCTTATACCTTTGAGTAGAACTGAGATTAATCTTGGGTTCTTGTGTTGTATAGTGCAGTTAATGAATACGAATTTATATTTCTCTTACAGGTTAGCTAATAGGAACTAGAAACTAACCAGTACACTATTATACTATACGTGCATTCCGTAAAGGGTAAAATTTAGTCCTGGTTCCTTTTTCTGCTTTATATTCCTCTTCCTGACCCTTACATTTTATCCTTCTTGCGTTTGGGACACTGAATTATGGACTTCGCTCACAATATTATAAATGGACAGTCTATAGTAACAATATCAGGGCACTGCGGATTGTACTTTTACGCCAGATGATTTATTGGAAGAAGGTAAATTGTAATATCCATTAAAAATTGACAGGCACGGTAGAAGAATTATGTTAGAGGTCTACAGAGTCGACAAATAAATTATGTCTGGCATGCGGGGCGTCAGGGACGCCCGGCGCGCTCTTAACTCTTATTTTATACTTATCGGTACAGCACTTTTATCTCCGCATAAAATGCTATGCAGAAGGCTTTTAAAATTATATTCTACAGAAGCAGGCAGCTAAGAGGGTTTAACTGTACTCTGAAATGCTCTTTTAAAATGTTAATGGTGCAAACAATCCTCACGCTATAAATCTTAATATGATCTTTCAACATTAAAACTGGGATTTACAAAATTTTCTATTTTATAGCAGTAAGTTATTCAGATACTATACAAACTTTTCAATTTAGGCGCCTTCGATTCCGGACCGTGGAACAGAGCGCAAAATCAAGTTATAGCAACAGTGAGCGTGTTAGACGAACCGCATGGAATATTTCTACGTTTCTATTTGTGTGTGTTGCGGAAAAATAAAGTTAAATCAAACGCGTTAACGCGTCGCTTGGCGGGGATTGCCGCGAAATTGTTTCGCTGTTTTGTGTAGGGCGTTTAAAGTGTTTTTTACTCGGTTTGCTAATGGACGCGGACTTTACTTACCGCCCCGTTCCGTTCTACGCTTGTTTACTATTAATTGCGCCTTTTGTCGCTTACAGCTGCTGTCTCGGCGCAGGATACTGTTGTGGTCGCTCTGCGCCCAGTTACAACCTTTATGGGTGTTTACGTTGCGCTTCTAGGAGGCGAGTGCGGCGATTTTGTTTTATCGCCATTTACTCTAAACGAAATGAAAATCTTTTGCTTTTTTTAAAGCAAATTAAGATGTTTATGCCGCCATAATAGTTTGTCAACCAGAGAGTATCCATAACTACCGTATGTTTTGGGCTATTTTGAAAATTAGGAATGGTGTTTTTCCGGGTAGTAGTAAATTTGGAATGTTATGACCCGAAGAACTGTTAAAACAAGACTACGGTGTGAATTATGAAAGCAAACAAACAGAACATAATAGTTCTCTCTTATCGAGGATTGAGAATTATTGAGTCAGCCCTGCACGAGAAGTTTCCATTAAATCACGAAGCACGAGAAAGTTCTGCAAAGCTATATTTTCGCATACAAATAAATAGAAATCACAATGTCTTTATTTACATTGAATCTTTCCATTCGTTGCTGAACCGCTTCCATTGCAGCAGTTTCGGTGCAGTATAAACCGCAAACAACAACCGACGCTGTTTCCATTTCACGCAGAAGTAGCGAACTGCATGCGGTTCCAGATTTTTGCATTTTTTTTACTCCCGCTGCTCGGGAAATAATTTTATTTATCGCTGTCGTGGTCCGTTGTCGCGCTAGCGTTGACTCGCAACTTTTTAATTAAATTATTCACTTGATAATTGTTGGTGCACGAGTGATAGCCTCGCTATTTTTACACTTTATTGTTGACCAACACCGACTCTGTATTGTAAATTATGAACTTGATATTTAAGTGGGTGGAGTATTATGTGCGAATGTATGTTTCTGCTGCTCTGATATAATTTAAAACACATTATGCTACGTAGCAGCGCAGGTTTAACCGATGTTTTGTAATTGCACAGTGCTCTAACTTCGTTAATTAGATGCAAATAGTTGCAGTTGATATATTTTGCTTAAATTAAGCCCAGTTTGTACGTAACTAATAAAGAGCTGACAGAATAGTTTTTTCACGTTTAAAACATTTCGTAGTCGTGCTACGCGAGCGCTACGAACCGTCTACGACTGTGCTACGACGTAATTACTCCCGAGTTTAATTTTCGTTTTTACTTATCTCTTTTATTTTTTTATTCACGATGAAAGGACGTTTTAATGAAGACAAGACTTACTCGAGATAATAAGGAAACTAAAGTAACAAAGAAGTAACTTACCGTGAAATATTCAAGGGTGAGGGGGAGGAAAGACCATCATTTTGTCACAAATTTTGACCGTCGCTTAACTTCTACATTGCGATTTAACGCCACCAGTATTTTATTGGCCCTGTTCAGTTAATACAAAAGTTGGTTACTGCCAACCATCGATTATTATTGCAAACTTTATACAAAATTCAAGAGGCTTTAATAAGTTGAGTATAAAATTGTGTGGTTGGCTGGCGACTGGGACGCGAATAAATATTGTTTTCGTAAGCTCCGCAGACTCAATGAAGGGATTGCTTTTGAAATTTATTCTTCTGGTAAGTTTCAGGTAATTGATAAGTGCCACGTGTACATAAACTTGGTTAACTCTGTGTTAAATTAATGAATTATTGGCTTAGTAAAAAAAAACTCCTTTCGAGTACCTAGAGATCTACATCTAAATGATTTCTGTTCTTTTAACTAGTCTCTATAGTTTTATAAAAATATGTAGCTTTATTCATTGCAGGAACTACTTATTAAGATTTTGAAATAACTTTCGGATTACCTTAACTATCACTTAACCTTACAAGATCAATACTGTAACCAATAAAACTACAACCAAATCTACCAATAATAATTTCTTATTTACGGCTTCTCCCAGCTGGTTTCCATTAAGCATTACTGCCCTAACTACACATTTTTCGCCTCGGTACATTTATTTTGTTTCTGGAGTAATAGACAACGCATCCCGAAGTACGGATAATGGGTCCCGACTCCCGGAAAAAATAGAGTGCTTGCGACGAAAGCCAGTCACTGCAACACCTGTCGCCTGATGCGGTATGGTAAGTTACTGCTCTGTGGTAAAGAGGAGAAAAGCTTGGTAGGTATTGTATGGACATGTACCTACCTAATAGGTATTCGATAGTGAACTTTTTGAAATCATAGGTACTAGGGGACTAATTAGGCATCAGAGGTTTGAAAATACAGTCTTGTTGCTTCAGAGGAATTCAATTAGTAATAACATTTTGTATTTTTGGTCAATACAATTTAAGGAAAACACATGATTTGTGAGGAAAATTATATTGATGAGAATATAAAGCCTAAGTGGTGTAGTGACTAACAGTAGGATAATTCTTCCGAGGCATAAATGTACTATACCCTACGCTCAGTGTCTAATCTCATCACGTCTTAAATTGCATTCATGTGTAGTTTATATCTACAAGATAAAAGGAGACGCATAAAAATATTAAAAAACACATCATAGCCAACGGTATCGTCGATATAGCAGTTACGTACCTCAACCCTCCGCAGCCGCTGGCACTTAAGGCCCCGCCAATGCAGATTGGATGACGCCGTATGATTTACCGGCCGCACTCCCGCCATCCTCGATAAAATGACGCACAGGGGGATAGAATGTAACATTTGTTCCTTCATGTTCCTGTATGCGTGTAATTCCTTATTAACGTGTGGAGGAACTGGAATACTCTCAGTTGGATTGCAGATACGTGTTTTGATTTCTTCTTTAATTAGAGAAGGTTTTATGGACATTGTAGGTGGCATTTGCCTGAAGACAGATACGTTACTACGACAGGTTGAAAGAAACAGGGTTTGTTTTGTAGGTACTTATATTAAGTGACGATCAGTATGCCGAAAATGACCCCATCAGATGTATGATAATTAACAGCAAACATGTAAGTAATTTGCAGGCTTTTCAAACGAACTGCTGACGAACTTCAATATCATACCATCAAATTTGTTTAACGACCCATAATTTAATACCACTGGAGCCCCAAGGTAATCAAATAGTGCGTCGTTACGACGTATCCAGGAAGTGCCGGCAGTGCCAGTCAAAAGCACAATTAACACTGGAAGTTCGGGACTAGGAAAACTTCAAATTAATTAATGCAATGTAGGCTTCAAGTGTCGCGAACACGCAATGTTCTTTGTATCAGTGTTCTTTATTAAAGTTCAGAAACGTTTTTTCTTTTTCACACCTACTAGTATTATGACCAGCTTAGTTCTTAAGAATGTAAAAGTACTAACGGAATGCTTTTACCATGTTTTGATAAACAAACAAGAAATGGATGACGAACAGTCCAACAGTTCATTATAAACAAACGTCTAAACTATAATTAACTTTTATACACTATGGTAATCCTTTTATTCACGGAACCGCATGGCAATATAGGTTAAACGACATTTAATAATATAATTGATATTTCCATATAGTAATTAATTTGCATATCGGTTCAAAGTACCGGTTTTGCAGCCATCATGGCCGATTTTCCGGTTCAGATTTACCGATTGTGAATTTTAGTAGCATTTATCATTTTGTGGCTGATAATAATGTTTAAATAAACAATGCAACTTAATTCAAATATATTTTTAAGTAGGAATATCTATAGCAATTATAAAGTCGCGGGTCGCTTATAATCATTTTTGATTGGTCTTCTCAACTGTAGAGCTGTACTTGAGTCGAAATTGGATTGGGATTATCTCGATACCGTTTCGAAAGTAACCCCATTAATCTCGATAAGGATCGCACGAAGTATCGACGGCTGTTTTGTTTGTGTACTTCTACTTGTTTAAATAAAACGACTTGGTTTTAATGCACTGACGACATTTTCTCTATGTAATTTATTCTCTACGCATTTATAAATTCTATTTGCTGAAATCCATACATGCGCCAAAAATAAGCTCTTAAAGGGCAAAAGTTTAGTTTTAATGAAACGAATGTTTTGTGTAATCTCTAGAATATTTTCCAGTGTTACGATTCCATCAAGGAATAACAATTACATTAAGAATAACACTCGTCCCTAAAACATTCTTAATCGACTTTCGAGTCAAAGAGACACTTTAGCAGCAATTGTTATGGTAATGTCTGAGAGGTCTGTTTTTGTTTATCAAAATCGTTTAATTAGCGCCCACTCAAACAAACTGCTATCCAGCACGCGACTTGCGTTATATTGGACATCGGTTTTAGCCGCCATTTTCTTGCCTTGTTACCGCCTTCCTATTGAAACCTAAAAGTAATTGGCAAATGTTATATGCATTGGTTATATGCCATTGATAGAATCGTTTGAACTTTTATGTATTAGGTATCTGTGTGTAGCTGCCATAAGATTCTCACTCATCGCAGTCTTATCATCCTTTCATCAGACATTCGGATATTTATGTTAATGCATAAAATGAGTTATTACATGTAGATAAAGAAATGCAGACCGAAAGACAGTAACATTCATAAAAATGCAACACGAAGCAATTAATCAAATACCAATGTTATCGAATACCCGCGAACGCCAACACATGCCGCGTTAAATGAACATGTCTACCTCTACAAAAGATAAAGAGATTTGCTCGTACAAACAGACAGGTTATCTCAATCCCTGTTTCGATAACAAATGTCGATTATTTCGCGGGTTCGTCTCATCCATTAGCGCCATACTGACTGCCCACTTTCATCTTATCTTGCCTTGGGGATTATTTGTATACCTTTCATTTACGCTGTCACTGGTAATATTAATTTTGTTAGTGACAGGTTACTCGAAAATGGTGCTCGATATTTAATTATTTGGCTGACCTAATTGAGTTTTGTCACTTAGTGATAATAATAATTTGTGTATTGCTTTTCAATTTAATGTGGTCTCGAATGGTGTCAATTTAGATTGTATCGTTCGCTTGTACCATAGAGGAAAGTGAAGTAGCCATAAAAAATATTCTTAGATTTAAAAACTAATTTATTATTAGGCAATACTAAAGAAATATTAGTCTGGCCACGATCAGTGTTGCCTTGGTTTAGATCTTTACTAACTAGGTCCGATGTGCGTTAAATATTGTAGAAATTATTGCGTACAAACCGAAACGGTTCATTAATTTTATTTTAATGTCAGCGTCAACTCCTTATCGTCCTGTGTTAGTTGCAAAGGTCAACACACGAAAGGGGACGGTAATGGTGCTATAAGTATGTATCGATAAAATATATGACTTTTTTGTGTTTTGTTTTTGGTTATTATTTATATGTTTTTTTTGTTATTTAAATTTCGAATATAAACAAAAAAATCAAGCAGACATAAATCTTAATTACAAACATTTTTTTTAATTTTCTGCCCAAACAAAAGTCATTTCAGAATTGATATTTTTTCCCCTATTTTAATTTAAGCAGACAGTACATATTGCTCACGAATTCTAATTAACACAACAATTGAGGAGTTTAGACTTTTTGAGGGATGGACTTGGAAACTCCATGATGAGAATTAGGCGTTTTTATGTAAGGACGTGATTAGGTTCTTAATTGAGAATTTATTCAAGAATACGCGATTAAACTAGGTATACCTACGTAAGGCAGGTACCTTTGGGTAATTACTTTTTAGATACTTGAGAGTGCGTACACGTGTAAGGATTTTCTGATATTTACATTCTATAACATCCACGTTCTTAATTCATATTTTTGTTTTTAATACATAATCTGTTCGTCATTTTCCATTGATCTCAATCACTGCAACACGAAACGCGCCAGACTCGCGCCGTTGTCACAAATTGCGAATATCCATTAACCAACTTTCAGATTGTTTGCCAAATAAAAAAAAATATATATTTTGTTTAAAAAGTCTCGCAATCCAGTAAATGTACGAAGTTAAATAAACAATCCAGCATTTTTCACATGAGATAATCGCGTACAATCGGGTTTTCCGTTGATACAGGAGCAACGACGCGGTCACAAACTGCCTGCAATGTTTGTATTGAAGTGTCCATTATCGTGATGAGGCGCATGCCATTCATGTTACTACATATAAAAATGAGAGTCCCGTCTACTGCTCACGTTCAGAGTAGTGCACACCATAAACGATATTTTGACGTCATTTTTCACGTTTTTTTTTCTATTACAGCAAATTGAAAATGCTCCAAAAGATACATTTATTTTTCGGCATGATACAAAGTAAAATAAAACTTGTTAGTGCACACACCAAAAATACAGTAGCCTGAATCAATAAAATTTACATTTTAAATTAAAACCTCTCGACCGCTAAATATTATTTCGATATCAAAATAAAATAGTTCGCATAAAATGTCTATGCTTTCCTTTTTAATATCCGAAGTGCAGTTTGGATGAAAGTGTCGCTTACGCTATTCAATGTCACACACACAGACACATGTTAGTAATTTCGCGCCCGTCTACACTCCTTCCTGTGGCTTTTGTTCACTTGTGTTTATTATGACATGTTTTGCACACATAATTGACTTTAGTCTGTGTATTTTACACATTATGCGGGTTCCTATTGTAGCTACTAGCGAGATGCGACTAATAAGGGAAGTTTAAACAAACAGGTTTTATTGTTACTCGTTTTTATTTAATTGCAATTAGTTTCAGTATTTAATCGTGAAAAAGAAGGTATTGTAGGACTCACGCTTATGCCTAATATGATTATTTTCAAGCGTATTCATTACTAAGTTATCAGACTAGGACCCCTCTCCGCCGCTATCTATTAATTAGTTCATCAAGCCCCCATTATTTCCAGCAGCCTATTTTCCAGTATATCAGTGGATACAAACTCAGTTGATTGTACGTGCATTACCTTGTTTGTTCCCCACCTTGCCCAGCAAACTGCGTAATGACATTACGGAGTTGGATTCGTTCGACGATCGCCCTCTACGTAACAACCAATCGATCTGAAGTTACTCTAACATTATTAGTTTCTTTTCCAAGATTCTTATTGCCTTTATATTGTCAGGAAGATTTGGACGGTAACTAAAATGTTTTTCCGGTTTTTATGGCAGTGCGGAAAATGTTGGGCGCCAATTTCAAAGCCGAAACATAAAATTGAAGGATCCAGTGAAATTCTTTAATTTAGTAAAAGCATTATTGTCTTTGATGTCAAAGAATTCCTGGTGGAGGTTCTTTTTATCGGTCGTATCCTCCTATTTCTTTTCCTTAGTGTCTCGCGAATTTTATATTTTTTCTTCGTTAAAAAATCTGCCTTACCTTCCTAACATTGAACTTAGAGGATTTGAATTTAGTTCCTCTAATGCGAAAATCATCTGTTTTGTTGATTTCGGTTTCACGAACACCCCCATTCCAAGTCTATAAGAGAAGTATTTCAGACCATACCTCTGACATAAGTTACTCAACATGTAACCCGCAGAGCTACTTACATATTCATAAGAGTTAGTAGCAAGAAGTCGTGTCGTTTATTCTTTCTACATCTACTTAGATGTGTTTAGGAGCTGCTCATGTAAACAGCCTCTTGACGCGGGAAATTAAAGCCGAGGACATAGAACCGGAGATTTTCTGCCAGATGTTGGCTTGTTTTGAAGAGAAGTTAGATTCTGCCAGGAATAGAAATAATATGGGAGCTTGAATTTAAAGTTCGCTGAATATAAACTAGCCCAAAACAGGAAAATACTAAGTTAAGGATAATAAAACGGTTTTCGCTTCTGTGGATTAAGAAAACGTTTTTGCAGCGCTACCTCATTGAATAAAATTAAAAAACACGAATGTACTGAATGCCTCGCAAATTTTTACCTTCTACTTAACCACTTAGCAATCCTTATGTACGTAAAATCTCTCCCGCTTTCGTCAGTACCGTGTCCTATACCAAAGCCTTGATCAGTGACATCATTAGAGGAGGCGCGTGATCGCGAGCACTCGTGCGGTCAACACGGCGACACGACACCGACACGGATTAGCGACGCACGCGACACGAGTGTGTGGCTTGAATTGATTATGATGTCTTGGGTAAAAGTTGTATGTTAGGAAGAAAAGCTCAATAAATCGCCGTCTTTATAGATGAGTGGGATCATATTTAGAGAAGTAATACTGGTAAATACCTAAGCTCATTTGTATTATGTCTATTATGTTTAAGAATGTCTACAGATCCTTCGACTTCCGTAAGGCCAGAATATGTCAATATACCTCTAAAAGTAATAATAAAAAAAGTCTAAGTGCAAAGTAAGACAGCACGAGTTAATTATACTCGATGTTGGCAATCAACAAAGCGAATGTACTTATGTCACTTAATTGTTCCTTCACACGCAAACTTTTATGTTGTAAATTTTGTTGTTTTGGCTTTTCGGCTGGCTAGCTGCCATCTTGTTTTATTGCATCGAATTAAGCTAAATAAACTGAGGTACCTACTGCGAAATCGCTATATAATTATGTAAGACCATAGCTAAGGACTTCATGAAAAGTATACTATAAATAAAAACGTACCAAAATACACATACCTACTAAGTGTAATATTTCTGGGATGTATCGTGCCGTAAATGACTCAATTAACCCGAATTAACGTGAGTGTATATTAACTTTTTCGTAGTAGAACATGTTTTGTTTCAGGTAGTTGAATATTAATCGAGTATTATATGTAGGTACCCTTTTGTTCCACACAGGGGAAGAACAGAAGCAGTTTATACTAAAGGAAGCCACGGAACAAACGGTTTTAACTACCTTCATTAACAGCTACATATTTCAATTGCGAGTGTACTAAAGTAATCCGACTACCCACCAATATAGGAACTCAAGAGCCGTTTATTATTCATGAAATAGATATTATTGATCGTAAAATAAAACACGGCAATATTTAACGGTAGTTACGCGGCTAATATTCATAAATGTAATGAATATCAAACGACACGCCCCCGATAGATATGGCCGGCTAGTGCCATGTTTATTGCAAGTAACGTGTCGTTGTATGGGGTATATACGTCAGGGGTTTTGAGGACACTACCCCGTGCAAAAAATTCCATAAAGGTCTATTTGAAAAGGAAATTAATGGCGCAAGGAAATATGGAAAGTTTCAATTTTGCAATTATAAATTTAATGTGAAAACTAGTCATGTGTTTCTTTGTCTTCAAAGTCTGTGTCTTTTTAAAGTCTCCTGAGAAATAACTACAATAATAACATCTGACAACTTGCTACAATATTTATTATATTGCTTATAAGTATCGTAATAAAATAATTATTATGAGTATTTAGTACCTCTATAGTCGTTATACATTATAAATGATTTATTCTAAGTCTAAGTCCATCTAAGTTAATTGCATTATCGTAACAATTACAATACACAAAGCTACTCAGACATCTTCAACCATTGGTACAAATGTCCTACCATAACCCGTAAACATGGTCGCACGTTATAGTATTGACTTGCCCTCACACGGGCCGTAAACAACGTTATCGTTGCGTCGTCATCGTGACGTTTAATGTCAAATGACGTCACTTGACATGCGACTACTGCCCGTTACACACATGAAATGATAATGACATTTGTGCTGGATGTGTCCTGCTATGTTGCTTGCATTATTATAATAGAGGATATTGTATCTCAATATTGTAAATGTGAATGTGACATAGTTGGTGTGTTACCTTTTCCTCTATAAACTGGGACTCTGAAGATAGTTACAGGTTACTTTTTAAATCGGTTTTGTGAATAAGTTTGCTTAGAACGTAGTTGCATAATATGAAAATAAATTTTAATACTGGAGTTGTTTACTTCTTCCAGGCTGAAAGTAATCGTTTTTACTACTCTTCTAAATACGTAATACTTACTTATCGCTATTTAACCTCAGCGGATGAACAAACAAACAAAGGATTGCAAAAACGTCTGGACCCATCTCAGAAAAGTGTCCCATCCTTAACCCTGAATAATTAATGGAAAGCTACAGTAATCTGGCGTCACTGCAACTCATAAAAGAAGAACTGCCACAAACGATAGTCGGCCTTGATTAATGCATGATGTTTACCGTTCATATCTCGAAGCGTGGACTTCCAGTGGTGTCTAATCGTAATCCGTGTCATGCTGCTGAGCTGTCTAAGCCCTGCGCTTTGGGTAGGTTACACGAAAGAAACAAATGTATCATCATATCATATCATACAGGTTTTTATTTTAAACATTTCGAGAAAAGTCCAATAGGTAAATTCACCCTTTATATTCCATTTGTTATTTGTAGTTGTTTATCACATTTTCGCTGTTTAAAACGGTTGGGCAGCGCAGTCCGAGTCTCGTTCGTTCCTCGCTTAGCTGTCCATCCGACTCCACTTTAATGGCGGTTCGCTGGAGAGGAGGATAATTTAAAATACCTACATAGCTCTCTCTGGCCAGCTCGTAACCCGCTGCGGTTGAAAGGTACACTCAGAATCTTGCATATAACTCCTGAACTTAATAGGTTTATTTCGTTTTCTGGCGGCGAAAAGTTGGAAAGTTTTTCCTTACGAAATATAGGTATGTAATAAAATATAATACGTACCATTGTATATTATAATAATATACTTTTTAGAACTGCAGTAGGTACTAGATTTTAAAATATAAGTTAAAGTCAATTAGTCCTGCAAATAAACCTTCTATTTCAAATAATGAAACATGTGGGATTTTAGCAAATCTCATAAAGTCGGACTTCTAAAAGACTCTAAATCAATTTTAGACAATACACTACCAGTATAGCTACAATTTTAAAAGCATAGTTTAAAGCGGGATCGTTCTGCACTTGTGCTGGGGCTGGGATCATGAATCTTGCTCTCGTAAACCGAAGGAAATTGCTTGCTAAAAGTTTCCGAATTTATAGCGTATTTGTACGTCCGAACTGGTGTAGCAGGATTAGACACATTCGTCGCTATCGGAGATAGACCCGTGAGCTACCTGACTTCTTGTTCTATTGTTTTATCTCGACCGAAGCTTTGGTATCATAAAAGAAGACAATACCTACAATTTATTTGATTCGACTGATCTTTATCAGGACATAGCATGGGATCTAGAAACTGTTGAAAAGTTTGGAGTGTTTGCTGAAACTGCTAATTAAATTACATTGATATTAATCATGATATTTAACACTAAATAGCAATCAGATAACCCAGTAACTGAATGCGATCAACCGATATACGTAAAGCGATATTAAAATATAATTAACCACATAACCCAAACGGAATCAGTTTCATTTGGCATCCAAAAGCGATAACGATTACCATTGAAGTTACATTGCGGGCTGCTAATATAAATGGCTATACTATGACCCTATATCTGGGCGTAATGTGTTGCTAACAATAAGTTAGTGCCGCTACCCGGTTTTATCTGGCTGACCAGCGGGGTTGAGTGAATCCAGCACATTAGTCAGCGTAGTGCGCAATTTACATAATTAACCAACTTCCTAGCGACTTTCGTATGTACCTTGATATATTCTCGGTGGAAAGTTGCAAGTGACCTGCGAAAGTAATTTTTGAGGATGTGTGGTTTTTTTTCTGGATGGGAGATAATTAATTAATGGTTGGTTCATCATCTGCTTAGCCTTTTCCCAACTAATTTTGGGGTCGGCTTCCAGTC